>JAFBMS010002591.1:0-26893 GCA_019788955.1 Albula glossodonta
AGCAGTATTATGTAAAGCATTTCACTCAGGAGCACAATGGCACTACGAGGGCGGAGGTGGAATTGACATCCTCTGAGGACAAAATTTCCATTTTTTAAATGTGATTTTCATAATCTGACTGTAGTCATCACCATATTCCTCCTCAATAGAATCATGTCAGAACAAATATGTCATGACAGTATTTGGTTCTTACCCAGAACTGCTCCTTGTAGTTATTTTCTGCTCTGGCAATGGGCTCTATGTACCTCACAGAACTGCCAGTAGAAGCACCTAAAATGGCCACTGATGTAAGTCAGTGTGCTTCACGTGTTTGGGGCAAAACAGGACCAGCTATGGTAGAACCGAATGAGGAGAATTATAGGGCTGTAAATGGGTACAGCACTAAAGAAACTGCTGATCACTGTATCCATGTTGTTCTCCAGGTTTGGGAAGCAGTGGTTCCATATATGGAGAAGTACAGTGATAGCCTACCACACTGCCCCACTAACTGAGAGCACCTGGTTCTGCTTTCATTTACAGAGGGCACCACTCCTATTTGTCTGAAATATCATCTCCACCTGTCTCACTCCAAACTGTCTAAAATACAGTGGCATTACTATATCATACTGTACTGTGTTATTACTTTATTTACATCTATCCATAATGAATTATACTTCTCTAACACTACTCAAATGTGTCTTTTGGTTCATGTTACTTAAGTCTGTCTGAAGTGGACAAAGACGTTAGTCAGCATGTTTGGGCCATGTTTACGTTCTACTTGTTCAAAACAACGATATAAAAATATACATATCACTGTGAAATTGTGATTTTTAACAGTGGGTTTAAAAGAATATAGTCTCCTGATGACTTCATTCCTTGTTATCTTTTTAGTGGGTTAACCAAAAGATTAGATACGCTTATAATATGCATTGAAATATTTTATTACCAAGGGAATCAAATGTGGTAGTGCACTGCTATTACTCTGAGTCTGATACCACAGCAACGGTACCTACATCTGTCCACAGGTCATGTTGCTACAAGATGAAAATTAAACACAAGGTGGTAACAAGCTGAATATTTAACATTTCTTTTTAACGAAGCTGTCTTCCTCCTGAAAAAAGGTTATTTTCAACCTGTGTGTTTTCTTAATTATATTAAAGTGGACCTCATCAACATTTTTTATGAAGTTTCAAGTTTCTATTATTGTTGCTTACTGGTCAAAAAAGGAGTCTGATGGCTATGAAAATTGAACAAACATTGTTATGTTATATGGAATTATGCATAGTGTCCTCTGGTGGACATAAAGCAGTACTACTTACATCTCAGATGGATCACCTCATTATAGACATTGAAGATTGCCTCTCCTAATTGGCAACTAAGTTAAGGTGTTTGGCATGTAGACATTGTGAACAAACATTGAGTTTGTTTTGAACAAACATTTTGAGTACTGTGCTATTGACTGTTTTGTGCTGACGAAATGTATTTTGTTACAAAAAAATTATATTTTGTCTTTGTTACATTTTCCTTTGAACACTAATTACTGCTAATAACATCAGATTATATTTAAAAAAAAAAAAATCCCTAATTCTTTCCATACATGATGTAAAATCATTTGGTCTGCCTTAAATACTTAAGTTAAACGCTACAGCAGTACTGAGGTTTTAATTGTGGAACAAAGAAGAAAAAACCGTCTTTCTTAGTTTCACAATGTGTCGCAATCAGATGATGTATGGGTTGCCTTAATGTTTTTCTGTAAGAGATTGGTGTAAACCTTTTCCTCTCAGTTATTCATCCTGCTGCAGCAAGGGTGGCAGTCGAGCCTGGTTAGTTATGCCTAGCTTGCCATATTGTTAGCAAAGAGATGCTAGCATATTGGGTTTTGTGCTCCCTTTTGGTTGTTATCCTTCCTGAATGATCTGCACAGCAATGGAAACTCAAAGTTTTGCACAGGTAAAGAAATCACCCTCTAGTTGATGCTTGTTTCCACGCACTGCTAGCTTAATACAGTAGTTAGCTTTTTCATGATCCTGACTCTTTTTACAATTTTATTTCAAATTTGGTCTTCGCTAACATCATTATGACTTGACTTTGGCATAGATTGTATATTGCAACGTTAGCTGTTTGTAGCAGTATATAATTTGATGTGATTTGTTGTTTTTTCACATTAAAGAGTGATATAGTGTAGAACTATTGCTGTACTGTATAGTTATTGTAAACCAGTATGTTTTCAGTTTCATTCTATCATCAGTGCTCATTTTTAAATCCTCCTCCTGCTCTCTCTTCTCTGCGGCTCTTCGTTTCACCCCTCAGGCTTGTCTCTGCTGCAGTGAAATGGGTAGGGGGAACAATAGCACAATAAACAAGTACGATGAAGAGTGTTTATTACTTGACAAATTGGAGAAGGTTTATAGGTGAGAACAATATTTACAGTTTAGTATGTACAGTATAGATACACAGACACACATGACCGAGAGGTCGGAACTGTGAGTGGTGCCAAAGGAATGAAAAGAACAAAACCAAAACGTATCTAGCTAAAACGAAAGCAGGCTAACTAACTACCGAAAATGCAAAACAAAACCTACCTAACTACTCTAGCTAACCAAACCGAAAATACAAGGGGTGGCAATCATTCCTACCTTAGTGTGCCTATACATCAGTATCCCACTGTGTGCAGTGTACAGGGGCCCCTATCTATCCTGTTCCTAGCCCCGCTGTGGCCAACAAAAGAGCACAACAGGAGATACCCAAAAACAGGATGTCACTACACCAGAACCACACACACACTACACACACAGCAAGGATAACATGGGCAAAAGAAAAAACACTGTACGAGCACACACAACCAGAAAGACATGAGGTCATCATCACTTTTCTTCATGGTGAAGAAGGGGTATTTAAAAGTCATGTCGCCCTCTGATTGGTTGAGACTGCGCATGAGTGAGTGACAGCAAGGAAAGACAAATTGCAGGAGTGCGATGATAGCGAGGAGGACGACAGCAGCAGACTTCTGGGGGGGAGAATAGCTGCAAACATCAGATGGTCGCCCTGTCTGCTAGTGCACGTAGGAAAAGGGGAGATACAATTCATGCTGAACAACAACAGTTTCCACCTGGATTCACAAAAGCCGCTTTTGTGCCACACGCAGCAAGTGTGGTCTACTAACAGTATATTCTTCCTCAATCCAGCCCCGCCATCATCCAGTCAGATAAATTGCATGTTGCTTATGTCTGTTATTTTTCATCCTCATTAGATATCCCAAGTTCCAATGTAGTCAATGTACATGTCTGTCAGTTGTAGAACAGTTATAATGTTCAGAAATGGGGGAGAAACAACTTCACCTAGTGTATTCCTTACTTTTGGGGGGCAATGTTACCTCATGTTGCCTCTAGTCATTATCCTGTTTTTCTTTCATTTTTTTTTAGACTGCGAAAGCAATTCTAAAAAGCAATTTCGCTTTGGATATGAACTGCTGTGTGCTATTGATGAACAGGAACTCAACCCTCTTTTTGATTTGCTGACAATGGACCTTTCTGGTTATGTGGGTTGTTGCCTCAATCAAAAAGCAGTGAACTGTGGAAGAAATGTATGGCTGAGGCATATTTCTGTCCCAACTTTTCTTCTACTCTCTTTTCTTTTCCCACAGGATGATGTATGCTCCACAGTATATTTTCCCACCTCTGTACTTCCCTCCCTCTACCCCTTCCTTTCATGACCCTAACCCTCCCTCTACCCCTTCCTTTCATGACCCTAACCCTCCCTCTACCCCTTCCTTTCATGACCCTAACCCTCCCTCTACCCCTTCCTTTCATGACCCTAACCCTCCCTCTCCCCCTTCCTTTCATGTCCCTAACCCTCCCTCTACCCCTTCCTTTCATGACCCTAACCCTAACCCTCCCTCTACCCCTTCCTTTCATGACCCTAACCCTCCCTCTACCCCTTCCTTTCATGACCCTAACCCTAACCCTCCCTCTACCCCTTCCTTTCATGACCCTAACCCTACCTCTACCCCTTCCTTTCATGACCCTAACCCTAACCCTCCCTCTACCCCTTCCTTTCATGACCCTAACCCTCCCTCTACCCCTTCCTTTCATGACCCTAACCCTCCCTCTACCCCTTCCTTTCATTCCCCTAACCCTAACCCTCCCTCTACCCCTTCCTTTCATGACTCTAACCCTCCCTCTACCCCTTCCTTTCATGACCCTAACCCTAACCCTCCCTCTACCCCTTCCTTTCATGACCCTAACCCTCCCTCTACCCCTTCCTTTCATGACCCTAACCCTAACTCTCCCCCTACCCCTTCCTTTCATGACCCTAACCCTAACCCTCCCTCTACCCCTTCCTTTCATGACCCTAACCCTCCCTCTACCCCTTCCTTTCATGACCCTAACCCTGACCCTCCCTCTTCCCCTCCCTTTCATGACCCTAACCCTCCCTCTACCCCTTCCTTTCATGACCCTAACCCTCCCTCTACCCCTTCCTTTCCTGACCCTAACCCTAACCCTCCCTCTACCCCTTCCTTTCATGACCCTAACCCTCCCTCTACCCCTTCCTTTCATGACCCTAACCCTCCCTCTACCCCTTCCTTTCATGCCCCTAACCCTCCCTCTACCCCTTCCTTTCATGACCCTAACCCTCCCTCTACCCCTTCCTTTCATGACCCTAACCCTCCCTCTACCCCTTCCTTTCATGACCCTAACCCTCCCTCTACCCCTTCCTTTCATGCCCCTAACCCTCCCTCTACCCCTTCCTTTCATGACCCTAACCCTCCCTCTACCCCTTCCTTTCATGACCCTAACCCTCCCTCTACCCCTTCCTTTCATGACCCTAACCCTCCCTCTACCCCTTCCTTTCATGACCCTAACCCTAACCCTCCCTCTACCCCTTCCTTTCATGACCCTAACCCTCCCTCTACCCCTTCCTTTCATGACCCTAACCCTCCCTCTACCCCTTCCTTTCATGACCCTAACCCTCCCTCTACCCCTTCCTTTCATGACCCTAACCCTCCCTCTCCCCCTTCCTTTCATGACCCTAACCCTCCCTCTCCCCCTTCCTTTCATGACCCTAACCCTCCCTCTCCCCCTTCCTTTCATGACCCTAACCCTCCCTCTCCCCCTTCCTTTCATGACCCTAACCCTAACCCTCCCTCTACCCCTTCCTTTCATGACCCTAACCCTCCCTCTACCCCTTCCTTTCATGACCCTAACCCTCCCTCTACGCCTTCCTTTCATGACCCTAACCCTCCCTCTACCCCTTCCTTTCATGACCCTAACCCTCCCTCTACCCCTTCCTTTCATGACCCTAACCCTAACACCCTCCCTCTACCCTTTCCTTTCATGACCCTACCCCTCCCTCTACCCCTTCCTTTCCTGACCCTAACCCTCCCCCTCCCTCTACCCCTCCCTTTCATGACCCTAACCCTCCCTCTACCCCTTCCTTTCATGACCCTAACCCTCCCTCTACCCCTTCCTTTCATGACCCTAACCCTAACCCTCACTCTACCCCTTCCTTTCATGACCCTAACTCTCCCTCTACCCCTTCCTTTCATGACCCTAACCCTCCCTCTACCCCTTCCTTTCATGACCCTATCCCTCCCTCTACCCCTTCCTTTCATGACCCTAACCCTCCCTCTACCCCTTCCTTTCATGACCCTAACCCTCCCTCTACCCCTTCCTTTCATGACCCTAACCCTCCCTCTACCCCTACCTTTCATGACCCTAACCCTAACCCTCCCTCTACCCCTTCCTTTCATGACCCTAACCCTCCCTCTACCCCTTCCTTTCATAACCCTAACCCTCCCTCTACCCCTTCCTTTCATGACCCTAACCCTAACCCTCCCTCTACCCCTTCCTTTCATGACCCTAACCCTCCCTCTACCCCTTCCTTTCATGACCCTAACCCTCCCTCTACCCCTTCCTTTCATGACCCTAACCCTAACCCTCCCTCTACCCCTTCCTTTCATGACCCTAACCCTCACCCTCCCCCTACCCCTTCCTTTCATGACCCTAACCCTCCCTCTACCCCTTCCTTTCATGACCCTAACCCTAACCCTCCCTCTACCCCTTCCTTTCATGACCCTAACCCTCCCTCTACCCCTTCCTTTCATGACCCTAACCCTAACCCTCCCTCTACCCCTCCCTTTCATGACCCTAACCCTCCCTCTACCCCTCCCTTTCATGACCCTAACCCTCCCTCTACCCCTTCCTTTCATGACCCTAACCCTCCCTCTACCCCTTCCTTTCCTGTCCCTAACCCTAACCCTCCCTCTACCCCTTCCTTTCATGACCCTAACCCTAACCCTCCCTCTACCCCTTCCTTTCATGACCCTAACCCTCCCCCTACCCCTTCCTTTCATAACCCTAACCCTCCCTCTACCCCTTCCTTTCATGACCCTAACCCTAACCCTCCCTCTACCCCTTCCTTTCATGTCCCTAACCCTCCCTCTACCCCTTCCTTTCATGACCCTAACCCTAACTCTCCCTCTACCCCTTCCTTTCATGACCCTAACCCTCCCTCTACCCCTTCCTTTCATGACCCTAACCCTACCTCTCCCCCTTCCTTTCACGACCCTAACCCTAACCCTCCCTCTACCCCTTCCTTTCATGACCCTAACCCTCCCTCTACCCCTTCCTTCCATAACCCTAACCCTCCCTCTACCCCTTCCTTTCATGACCCTAACCCTAACCCTCCCTCTACCCCTTCCTTTCATGACCCTACCCCTCCCTCTACCCCTCCCTTTCATGACCCTAACCCTCCCTCTACCCCTTCCTTTCATGTCCCTAACCCTCCCTCTACCCCTTCCTTTCATGTCCCTAACCCTAACCCTCCCTCTACCCTTTCCTTTCATGACCCTAACCCTCCCTCTACCCCTTCCTTTCATGACCCTAACCCTCCCTCTACCCCTTCCTTTCATGACCCTAACCCTCCCTCTACCCCTTCCTTTCATGACCCTAACCATAACCCTCCCTCTACTCCTTCCTTTCATGACCCTAACCCTCCCTCTACCCCTTCCTTTCATGACCCTAACCCTAACCCTCCCTCTACCCCTTCCTTTCATGACCCTAACCCTAACCCTCCCCCTACCCCTTCCTTTCCTGACCCTAACCCTCCCTCTACCCCTTCCTTTCATGACCCTAACCCTCCCTCTACCCCTTCCTTTCATGACCCTAACCCTAACCCTCCCTCTACCCCTTCCTTTCATGACCCTAACCCTCCCTCTACCCCTTCCTTTCATGAACCCTAACCCTCCCTCTACCCCTTCCTTTCATGACCCTAACCCTCCCTCTCCCCCTTCCTTTCATGACCCTAACCCTCCCTCTACCCCTTCCTTTCATGACCCTAACCCTCCCTCTACCCCTTCCTTTCATGACCCTAACCCTCCCTCTACCCCTTCCTTTCATGACCCTAACCCTCCCTCTACCCCTTCCTTTCATGACCCTAACCCTCCCTCTACCCCTTCCTTTCATGACCCTAACCCTCCCTCTACCCCTTCCTTTCATGACCCTAACCCTAACCCTCCCTCTACCCCTTCCTTTCATGACCCTAACCCTCCCTCTACCCCTTCCTTTCATGACCCTAACCCTAACCCTCCCTCTACCCCTTCCTTTCATAACCCTAACCCTCCCTCTACCCCTTCCTTTCATGACCCTAACCCTCCCTCTACCCCTTCCTTTCATGACCCTAACCCTCCCTCTACCCCTTCCTTTCATGACCCTAACCCTCCCTCTACCCCTTCCTTTCATGACCCTAACCCTCCCTCTACCCCTTCCTTTCATGACCCTAACCCTCCCTCTACCCCTTCCTTTCATGACCCTAACCCTAACCCTCCCTCTACCCCTTCCTTTCATGACCCTAACCCTCCCTCTACCCCTTCCTTTCATGACCCTAACCCTAACCCTCCCTCTACCCCTTCCTTTCATGACCCTAACCCTCCCTCTACCCCTTCCTTTCATGACCCTAACCCTCCCTCTACCCCTTCCTTTCATGACCCTAACCCTAACCCTCCCTCTACCCCTTCCTTTCATGACCCTAACCCTCCCTCTACCCCTTCCTTTCATGACCCTAACCCTCCCTCTACCCCTTCCTTTCATGACCCTAACCCTCCCTCTACCCCTTCCTTTCATGACCCTAACCCTCCCTCTACCCCTTCCTTTCATGACCCTAACCCTCCCTCTACCCCTTCCTTTCATGACCCTAACCCTCCCTCTACCCCTTCCTTTCATGACCCTAACCCTCCCTCTACCCCTTCCTTTCATGACCCTAACCCTCCCTCTACCCCTCCCTTTCATGACCCTAACCCTCCCTCTACCCCTTCCTTTCATGACCCTAACCCTCCCTCTACCCCTTCCTTTCATGACCCTAACCCTCCCTCTACCCCTTCCTTTCATGACCCTAACCCTCCCTCTACCCCTTCCTTTCATGACCCTAACCCTAACCCTCCCTCTACCCCTTCCTTTCATGACCCTAACCCTAACCCTCCCTCTACCCCTTCCTTTCATGACCCTAACCCTAACCCTCCCTCTACCCCTTCCTTTCATGACCCTAACCCTAACCCTCCCAGGGCAGTATGGCAACACTCAAGAGGCCACATCCCTTTCTCAATCTTTGTTCATGTTTCCCCTTAGATAAATAACCCAAATGTGATGAGCAGAGACCTGCAAAATATTGCATTCTCTCCATGACCATGTATGAAAACTTGTAACTAATGCTGAGGAAAATGTCCCTGAAATACATGTTGAAATACGATTTCCAGATACTGTATTCATGAGAAATCCATATTCCAGGTGTTGTATTTGTTTCTAAAATACAATATACATTTTTACAAAATACAAAATCTGAACATAATACACTGAGAAAAGATTGGTTCATACATTTTACTGGTATATGTTCTTAATTCAGTAACTCTCTTAATCCAAACAGTAGGAGCAACCCAACACCAACATGATCTTACAAACTCTCTCCCTTGGTGACAATTTAGCATTGCAGGTGGATGTGAGGAGATGGTTGCTCCAGTATCTAATCCCCAGTAGGTCCTGTGTTTGTTTTCTCCATGACGTGAAGTTACAAAGAAAAATAATGGTTAAAGGTAGCAGTGGGAAAGGGTCACTTTAAACTTTAAAGGACCAGATTTGGTTTTCACAGTTCCATTTTTCAAGTAAATGTCCCTAGAGAATGTTTTGAGAAAGCCAAACATGTCAGTGTAGACTATCCATATTATAGGTTCACTTGTTTTAAAACTGCTGATCGGAGACAGTCTATGGTGTCCACAGAAGCTGCATCCTCTGAAGGTATTGCTTGGCAACATGATTAGCATCCTCAGCTCCAGCTGCAAAAGAAAACACAACGTGTGGAGGACTGAATAACAGTAAAGAATCCCACTCTTCTATCACAACCCAATGGTTTTCAGAAGAAAAAGCCAGACTGAATAGAGATCTTGGAAAAGAAGTTGGTCTTACCATTGCATTTATTTAAGCCAGGAAAGTGCTTTTAGTTTACTGAAAAGTGATCTCATGATTGACAAGGATGTGAGTATGATATCCACAAAATTAAAAAAAAATGGCAATTGTTTTGTCCTTCTGCTGCCACAACGATATTTTCCTATACAAGCAAGCAGTCAAAGTAGTCGGTAGTTACACTGGGAGAAATTCCTTGTTTAGTACATATTGTTAGAAGCAATATCCCTCAGGAAGATCTGCTTTTCTGAGTGCTTAGCAAGTATCCAATTACTTAGCAAGTCATTTGTGCTAGAAGGTTGAATTTTTCAGTCTTCCTTAATTAAATACAGCAAATGTAACTGTACATAAATGTTTGGTACTTCCAACAAATTATACAAAGATCACACATTTGCTGCTACTTCACAGTGGTAAATATACAATTTCAAAACCACAACTTTCTGAGGACACAAGATGGGAATTAGCGGCAGCCATAACCTATATGGGCCAGGGCATCAGTTCCATTCTTCTGACTTCTGAAACTGTAACTATGTAAAATTGCATTGTCCCATTGAAATAAATCATAATAAATAATAATAATAAATAAGAACAATAATAATAGTAATAATTCAAATGATCCAAAGAGGCAGCTGGCTGTCTACTGGCTAAGATACATGACTGGGACCCTTGAGGTTGGTGGTTCACCACTGCTGTTGGGCCCTTGAGCAAGGCCCTTAACCCCACATTGCTCCCAAGGGGGACTGGCCCTTGGCTAGAATAATCAACTGTTGGTCACTTTGGATGAAAGTGTCAGCTAAATGACTGTAATGTAATGTAATGTAATGTAAAATAATAGAAAATGTATACACTGCAAAATAAATCAATGTAAATCAATGAGAACAAATGAAAAAACATTACCAGTAATCTAAGAACACCTCATACGATTGCAACATTGCAGCCCTCTAAACAAACAGTCAACAAACACATCAGAGTGGAGCAAGCATGTAATTAAGAATTTGTAGTGAGACTGTTGAGCATGAAAAGCTTCCCATTGAGGTTTAGAACATCCAAATGTGGTTCAACAACAGAAGCCAAGACACTGTAGTGTATTTGTTAAGTATATTTAAACCTTACATTCATTTCACCAAAGGCTCACATACAATATGCACTCTGTCCACAACCACAGCTAGGGATCATCTGCCCTGCTCACATTATATTCTTCAGCAAAAACACCAGTAGGTTCTTTGACAACTGTACGAGTATTCTATGTGACAGACAGAATCAATCTTAATGCAATCTTCATTTGCATTTTGTACTCACTGCAACTAACAATGGCAATTGCATATCCTCGGTATCTGCCTCAGCACTGTTTGACTGTGTGTGTTTGTAGGTGTGCTTTCATAAGACAGGAACGACTGAAACTCTTCCCGCACTGTAAGCACTCGAAGGGTTTCTCCCCTGTGTGAGTTTTGCTATGTCTCTTCAGCTGAGTGGAGCATGAGAAACTCTTCCGACACTGAGGACACTGGTATGGTTTCTCCCCAGTGTGGCTCCTCTCATGTTTCTTCAGGTAGCATGATTGTGTGAAGCTCTTTCCACACAGTGAGCAGTTGAATGGTCGCTCTCCTGTATGGAATCGCTGGTGTTTTAGTAGTTCCCCCGATGACAAGAAAGTCTTGCCACACTGAATGCAGCTATATGGTCTCTCTCCTGTGTGAATCAGCTCGTGTCTGTTGAGGCCAGACCTATCTGTGAAGGTCTTTTCACACTGGGAACAGTGGTAAGGTCTCTCCCCCGTGTGAGTCCTCCGGTGTTTCATCAGGGTGCCCTCTCTTTTAAAGCCCTTCCCACAGTGGGCACAAAGGTATGGTCTCTCATCTGTATGGCATTTCTGGTGCTTTGACAGTTCACCTAAAGAAAGAAAACTCTTCCCACACTTAGAGCAAAGATATGGTCTCTCCCCGGTGTGAATCCGCTCATGCCTAGTCAGGATTGGTAATCGAGTGAACCTCTTCCCACAGAAAGAGCATGGGAAAGGCCGCTCTCCAGTGTGAGTTTGCTGGTGCTTCTTCTCCCCTGACGCCGATCTGAAGGTCTTCCCGCACAGTGCACAGTGGAAGGGCCGCTCCTCCGTGTGACTCCGCTGGTGCCTCCTCATGTCCGATGGGCGGGTATAGCTCTTCTCGCATTGCGGGCACTTGTACTGTCGTCTCACGGCATGAGTCTGACGGTGTTTGGATCGCTCCAGCAGGGAGTCGAAATTCTTCCCACACTGCCGGCAGCTGTACTGCTTTTTCACAGGATGAATCTGCTTGTGTTGCAACAGTTCAGATGAGCACTTGAAGCTCTCTCCGCACTGGGTGCAGTAGAAGGGATACTTCCCCTCATGAGTCCGCTGGTGCCTGGTCAGGTCCCATGCTGTTATGAATCTCTTACTGCACTGGGAACAGTGGAATGGCCGCTCTCCTGTGTGGGTGCGCTCATGTCTTGTCCGATCTGATGGGGACCGGAAGCTCTTCCCACACTGAGAGCAGGCATGCATCCTTGGGCTGACCGTCTCAGACTTTACTGGTGCACAGATTGGCTTTTTGGAGCTGCTGTCAGAATGGGTAGAATTGGGAGGTTCCAGTTTCTCTATTTCCTTTGAAATCATCTTATACTCTTCTGGGTGAACAGTTTTCATGTGCTGCTGGAGGTATTTCTCATCTTCATGAAAAACAAGGCATCTGGAGCAGGCAAAGACCTGTGTGTTTTCCTCCACAGTGCATCCTTTAAGCAAAAGACACACAAAATCAATTTTAAGAAATACACAGAAAAATATCCAGTGACAAGTATGAGACAAAAACAATCGCATGAAGGCCAGCTCTAATGAGGAGGTGGTTAAAAAGAAATGTCAACATGACAGATCTGGACATCCAATGCTGTCCTTGGGAATTAAATAAAACTAAGATAAAAACACACATCAAACAAAGGCGATGGCAAAGGAAGACTGCATTGAGTAAGAGACCTATTGTCTCTAACGTAAAGGCATTTATT
Organism: Albula glossodonta; assembly: GCA_019788955.1. Classification (NCBI taxonomy): domain Eukaryota; kingdom Metazoa; phylum Chordata; class Actinopteri; order Albuliformes; family Albulidae; genus Albula; species Albula glossodonta. Next base: position 12,444 of record JAFBMS010002591.1, read on the forward strand.
ATTGCCAAGATGAAATGATAAAATCTCAATTGTGACAACAGTTAATTACTCGGGAGTGCCACTTTTGTAGATGCCTAAATACTGCTTGCGGTTAAAAAATTAAGCCTTTCTTGCACATTTTATTGATACATTTAGGATATCTGAACATCTTAATCATTATTTTTGAAGCACTATTACCACTTTAAGATCAATTTGTGAGTGCTTTGTATGATACTTCAGATAATCATGAATCTACATAAAACAGGTTACTACTTCACAAGCTGAGAGCAGAATTTTGGGTTTATTTTATATTCAAGGGCTACTTTTCTTGTAATTTTAGCTCTTGTTATACATAGCTTACACAATCATGCCTGCATTTGTGAGCTGTCCATGGTGCTAATATTTTATGTTTCCATGTTTTTTCAATTCCTTAGATAGAATAATCCTATCAAGTAGGAATCTTTAGTTATGGATTATTGACAGAAAGAATGATCATTGAGTCCTGAATTCTAACTGCTTTGAGAATCAAACCAGAAACATTTCTTCACCTGCATTCCTTTTCCTGCTGGAGAAATCATGGTACGTAGCAAAGGTCCTGGAACACAACAGCACACAACATAATATTGTTACTTTCAAGAAACACTGCAACACCAAAAATGCTAACAGATGCATCATTCTATCTCCCATATCCTTCTTACTCTTTATTGTTTGACTCAGGGAGCCATTTCAGAGGGATCAACAAGTCAGCACCAATCTTCTTCTGTGTTGAAATCCTACTTGGCAGTGTAGCTTCATTAACCATCATGCTAGTTTGTGGAGTGTGACTGCTTTCAGAGGTCCCCCTTCCTTCATCCTCCCTTTTTCTCTGCACTTGCAGGTCATCTTCATCTCTCTCGCCTGCTCCGTTCAGCTCACTGTGCTCTTGCCCATAGTTTTCAATCACTCTGCTAACAGGATGCGGTGCCTCATCACCAGGGCCCTTCCGTCCAGCTTCCTCCGCTCCCTGAATCAGTGCTCCCTCACATCCTGCCCTCTCCTCTGTGCCTGTTCCCTCACTTACACCTACACTTGTCCTGAGCTCTACCTCCACCCCTGCGTAATCTGTGCTGTCAATCACACACTCCGAGGCCACCTCTTTGGTAAAAGAAGAGGAGCTTAAAATGGTGATGGAGTTTTGAACAGTCTCTGATTGGCAGCCAGAGTCTGTCTGTTCCGAGGAGATCACCACTCCAGCTAATGGAGGGAGTGGCAGAGAAGAGATCATGCACTCGTCCATGGAGGGGACTCCTACTGAAAGACAGAGGGAAATTACCACAATTACTTCAATGTTTACTACAAATTATTACAAGACTACAATGTATTCATACACTACATAAAGGTTAGAAAAGTTCATTAATAATCTAACCAGCTTCCTTTGGATGAGGGGTGTGAAGTTATTGTGCTGGACTTTAGCCTCAGTGAAAACAAATCAACATAGTGAAACACAAAAACCTCCTGACCACTACCGCCCTTCAGAAGCACTTTTGAATTTATTGGTATTTCAAGACATATTCCAAATCAATCTACTTCTGTGACGACATTTTTCAAAAATATCATGAATTCATCCCCAGTTAATTGATGGTCTGACTGAGACCTACTGTTTGTAGCTAACTGTCCAAAGCATTTGTGCTGCTGCAGCAGAGTCTTGAGCTGGTGCTGGTGAGAAACACACTGCAGGCATTCTTCCAAGCCAGATGGGGCAGCACTGAGCAAGGATGTTGTCTAATGGAGACAAAGAAAGGGGAAGTTAAGAAAACTGCTATGACCATGGATCTCCTATTACTTGTGATATTTTCATAAGAATTGAATTATCAAAAAGTAATTATGTGATTCTAGGGATGACATCATAACTATAGAGTTGTGGTCAAACATTTACATACACTTACAATGGATATGTATGCAATGGCAATATTTGGTTTTCAAGGATTTACTGAGGATTATACAACTGTTCCTTTACTGGGGCAACATTATTGGACAGCATACTGTTGGCATATCTTTGCTACAAAAACATTCAGATATTTGGTCCACAAATTTGAATTATTTGGGGAATTTATGAAAATTATACATACAGTCCACCTAATATTTGGTTAAATGTCCTTTAGCTTGTTTCACCTCATTCAGATGCTTTCAACAGCCATCAGAAAGTTATGGCAGAATTCTGGTTGGATGTTTGACCACTCTTCTTGGCAGAAATTTGGAGAGTTCAACCAAATTTGTTGGTTTTCTGGCAAGGACCTGCCTCTTGAGCACAGTCCAGATTTTCAAATGGGTTAAGGTCTGGACTTTGGGAAGGCAATTTCAAACACTTAATGTTAGCTTGGTCTAGCCATTCCACAACCAGCTCTGATGTATGTGTAGGGTCACTGTCCTGTTGGAACACCCGAATTGCATCCAAGACTCAACATTCTGGCTGATGGTTTGAGATTATACTGAAGAGTTCTCAAGTTCATTTTTCATTATTCCATCAACTTTGCACAATAAACCAGTTCCACCGGCAGCAAAACAGCCCCAAAACATGATGCTACCACCACCATGCTTGACTTTTGGGTCTTCTTCCAGATCTTAGTAGAGTGACCACAGCTCAAAATAATTTATACTTCCGAACAATTGTTTTAACTGTTGATCTTGGAACCTGAAGTTGCTTAGAAATAGCTCCAAGTGACATCCCTGACTTGTGTAAATCTATTATTCTCTCTTTTAAATCTGTACTGAGCTCCATGGATTTCCCCCATTTTAATGTGTGTTGGTCAATCCAATCAGTGCTGTCAAACAAGCTCTTTTTATTTAGGCACAGAGAAGCTACCAGCTGTAGTCAATTATGGTCACTAATATGAAGTTAAGGGGCCATAACACCAAATAAATAAAACATTTTGAAACTTTCATCATTGCTAAATTAATAATCTTAATAGCTGTATGTATATTTTTGATTCTGTATGTCAGGGGTGTCAAACTGCAGTCCTGGAGGGCCGCAGTGGTAGCTGGTTTTTGGTGTGTTTTAGCACTTAATTGATTAATTAAAATGACTGGTTGGCTAAAGAGTCCACACACCTGGTTTCCAAGGCCTAAAATGGCTGCCAATCGAAAGGAAAGAACAAAAACCCGCAGACACTGCGGCCCTCCAGGACTGGAGTTTGACACCCCTGCTGTATGTTATATGTTTTGAGCATGTTGTTTGCAGAAAACCCTCAATAAATGTATGCTCCAAATATGTGAATGTTTTTATACTGTTTGTTATCCAATCATTCTGCCACCAAGAAAGAAGTTGTTGAAACCCTTGAAAGGCCAATATTGCCACGACATACATGTTCATTATGAGTGTATGTAATCTTTTGACCACAACACCAAGTCTACTGTTAAGAGCTTCTATAAATGATACCTCGCATGCAGCCTAATATGGCAATACCTGAAGAAACTATATGACGAAGTACACAAAAAGCTGCATTAGTGTTAGAATAAAACAAGTTAGAATAAAATGTCACACCAAAACCCCTTTCTGATCACAGTCTTTACAGATGAGATCAGATAGAACTAGTGTTAATGGGTGGGTTACCTGTAAGAGACTGGGCACAGGCAGCAGCTGCTCCAGTCTGCAGAGGAACTCCCACACCAGCACCTGCAGAGCAGTATCATATGTCGGGCCATACTCCACTGGGAACACCTCCTACAAGGAGAGAGAGAGGAGAAGAGGAGAAGGGAGAGAGGGGGATGGAAGGACAGAGGGGGCCATAGGGAAGAGAGGGAGAGAGAGGAGAGGGTGAGAGGGAGAATGGGAGCAGGAAAGAGAGTGGAACAGACATAGGAAGTGAGGGAGAGAGACAAAAAGGGAGAGAAAATAAGGAAGGGGGGGAGCTTATGTAAGCAGCACTGATAAAAACAGTGGAGTGTGACTGCAGAAGAGAAAGGCTGTGTAAACAGGAGGAACCCAAAAAGAGGTCTGACCTGGAAGAAGTGCTCTCTGTCAGCTGGGTCCTTCAGCAGGGTTTGCAGCAGCTCCTGGAAATGTGCCTGCGGTGCCCTCACTTCAGCATCATTCCCCTGGCCACACACAACATCAGTCACAAAGAGAACTGCGAAAACAAAACTGAACATTCATTTAGTTCAATATGGACTATCTCCTCATCCACTGACATATAAAGAGCATTATTATCAACACTTTCTTTAAGTTGCTATTGCTCTGTAATCATAACTTTGCTGTCAAAGCTAGTTTGTGCTGCAAACACACATGCAGTTTTTCACAATGCACAGATATGTGCCTCTTTCAATATCATTACCCCCGGCTTTAGAAAGCAGAAGTACGACTATGTATTTGTTATGGCCATGAGCTAAACCATAGGATTCTAATTAACACAGCCCTTCAGAGGTTAAGGGGAGGTAATTTGTGAAATAGCTGGTTTAGTGCATGGGTGGAACAAATACATGGCAGTGCTTTTGCTTTTAGAGGCTGGGCTTTCAAACCTCTGCTTGGCATGTACAGGAAGTTAAGATTTCACACGACTAAAAATAGGAGGAGCTACTGTTACAGTCATGCATGAGAGGCACTGTATTAGTAGATAGTGCTTCAGGCTAGGGGGAGGACTCGCCTCTCCACACCTCCCATGTCATGTGTGACATTAGGAAATACCGTCTAACACATGTAAAATAAAATAGCACTGACCCGTTGGCTTTGAAACGAAAAACATTTAGACAGGTGCTTACCTGGTTCCCAGAAGCCACAAACCTCGGTCTGCTACCTCTCGCACTCCGGACAGTTCCAGCACACAGTCCTCTCAGACCGGACAGCCCTGCTTGTATTTTGCTTCTTTGTTTAAGATTGTTTTATTTTCTCTCATGTGCTGCATCTCATGCAGTGTCTCACGTGCAGAGTCTCATCAGCATTATGCCTGCACCAGAATCAAATCTCGCACGAGGTTCCACCAGGCAAGAGTTAAAGACACAGGTGCACACTGTCGAATGACACTCGTTTCAAAGCCAAAGGGCAAACAGCTAACCATGAACACATTTTCTGTGTTTTATTAACAACTATAAATATCAAATAACTGATCCTACACTTAAGGGCACCACTCCACATGTGCACATAGTATTCAGGGGATAATACTACTAGTCATCACACCATATACTATCATTGACTCTATGATTTGGACTAATGACCACATTGGTTAAGGAGAGAAAAACATTTTTGATTGTGATAATAATTGATATACAGCTGAATGCAGCTCCATCCTGATGGGGTTCATGATCTCCTTTTACCCATCACCATACACAGGACACTGAGGGGAGCTCAGAGCACAGCCTACCACTGCTGAACCCTGGGGCACGTTGGGGGACTGGATTCTGTTGACATGGGCACGGATGGTCTGAGTGTCTGCTGAGTTGTCACCACGGCATAACTCCAGGATAAACTGAAACAGTCATGATGGTTCCGTCAGTACAAACAAACCGTGCTTCAGCTCATATCCTCAGTTCACTCCTATTAAATATGTGATATATGCAAAAACAACAGAGTACATTTTAGGAGGAAGGCAGAAAATTGGCTTTTAAGGCCAAAATACTTCTGTGCTCACATACATATCAATCATCAGACTTGGATCATTGTGCTTCATCACTTTACAACTACATAGACTGCAATACAGCTATATTTAGGATGAGTGAAGAGAACCTGCCCACAGCATTCAATATGTATACAGCAGCATCCAGCTGTCTCTCCCTTACTGCCTCCATTCTCTCTCTTTTTGTCCCCCTCCCCTCACTTTCTCACCCTGTTTCGGAGACCCTGGATGAGCTGGGCTGCTTGTGTGGAGGTCAGAAGGTCAGGAACAGTTTCTGTCACCAAAGTCACAAACTCCGCCATCCTCCCGTACTGCAGTGCATCCCGCTGCTGCATCACATGCCACATGGCTGCGCCAGCAAGCCGCAATGGGGGCACCAAGAGACGCAGGGAGGAGAGAGGAAGAGAAGGATCTGAAATAAAGGAAGTAGCAGCAAACTAACTGAAACACCACAATGACCAAGACAGAATACCCGAAAACAACACTGCATATTACTATCCGGGGAGGTGGACATTTTATTAATTATAAACCAACACATACATAATTACACATAGTTTTTCAGCAGAATATTTTCTGAACCAGCTTGCTTTGTGTTAGAACTCATTCATTCGCCAGCTAACAATATATTATTGTGCTAGCTAATGCAGCTCATTATGTTGTTGGAATGTATTTTGTTATTATAGGCTACATTGTAAACTGAAATTATTTTACAGTTGCGTTTACAAATTATCAGCACGTCTCTCCTACGTTTTCGGACTTTTGCTCTTGCTGAAGAGGAAGGGTGTCCAAACCATTGGAATAGAACTTTCATAGAACCTCTAAGAACGCTATTATTATCCATCTAGATAAATTGTTATCACTGGTTATGCGTGTCTGGAAAAAAATAAATATCTAAACAAAGTGAGTTTCGTTGCACGCTAGCTAATAGTAAATGACGTGCCTGTTTAATGCAATATTTTTCATTGATTTCGGCTTGTAGGTTCATGAAGTAGTAACTTGTGGAAACACGTAATGTCTTTCGGGTAAGCACTTCACGCAACCTTCAGAAAACAGCCAATCATGTTTAGTGGCTGACAGGCCAGCGGCGTAAAGCAGGAAAGCAATAGCCAAGTTATCCATCCTGGTATCTCCAGCACATCGAACTGAAAGCTACAACCACATCCTCCTGGATGAATTTCTAGAGATCTGCTGCAATTCAGTTGTTCATAGAAAGCGGTATGTACCACAAGTTCCATGTAATAGTGCCGCTGAACCCAGTGGGCTGAGGAAGAAAGACAGTACCAGGCTACAGAACAACCACAATCAATGTCACGGACAGACCCGATTTTAGGCTCATTATACTGTTGTGATAGAACCTCTCGACTACACGAGTTGGGGAGTACGTTACTATCCAAATTCAAGGTGTACAGAGGTATCCCATCACTGAACACTATGCAATGATGACAATTAACAACCAGCTAAGTTAGCCGAGTTTGCTATCCGAGTATCTAAGCTGCAGCGTAGTAATGTAGCTGCAACGTTAGCGACCTGGCTATCAGTTTGCAGCTAATTAGTAACATACCTGAGTTGCATTTTTCGGGAAAACTTTCTGTTTCCATTGCTGTCACCATACAACTGAAGAAAACAAGACACTCCTAAGAGTATAAAAATTAAAATTTCACATACAACCACCAGTTACAACCTTACGCACCGAAGAAAATGGCCGTGCTTCCTCTGGCGTGGAGATGTGCCCACTTCAAAATAAAAGTTCTGTAACGTGTCAACTAAAAATGAATTCAGCAAAAAGTTTAGAGCAGTATCAAACCATGGCAGACCTCTTCTGAGCTTAAAACTTACGGTAAAATGAACATGCACCAACCAGGCAGGCCTTTAAAACATCAACATAAGATTCATGCTGCAGCAGGCATACTGAGAATCCTGAAATCAGGCTGTGATAAAAAAAGATTTGCTTTATTGATCCCCGTGGGGGAAATTGAGTTGACAGCAGCAGCAGAAGAAATATAAAATATAAACAATATATAAAAGAAAATATAAACAGTATAAATATATGCACAAGCAGCAGAAAAAAGAATAAATGTAACAGAAGAAATTTTTTGGTTTCAAGTCTCTAGGACCTTCCATTTTTTTAACCCTAACCCTAGCCCTAACCCTGACCTTGGCAAAGTGGCCTACCTCAGGAACGGAAGGTCATAGAGACTCGGGACCACTTTTGCCATTCTCAGCGCCCCCAAAAACCCCCACCTTTGACTACGTTTCAAGTCTCTAGGACCTTACATTTTTTTAACCCTAACCCTAACCCTGACCCTGGCAAAATGGCCTACCTTGGGAACGGAAGGTCGTAGAGACTCGGGACCACTGTTGCCATTCTCAGCGCCCCCAAAAACCCCCACCTAGGACTAGGTTTCAAGTCTCTAGGACCTTCCATTTTTTTAACCCTAACCCTAGCCCTAACCCTGACCTTGGCAAAGTGGCCTACCTCAGGAACGGAAGGTCATGGAGACTCGGGACCACTTTTTCCATTCTCAGCGCCCCCAAAAACCCCCACCTTGGACTACGTTTCAAGTCTCTAGGACCTTCCATTTTTTTAACCCTAACCCTAGCCCTAACCCTAAACCTAACCCTAACCCTAACCCTGGCAAAGTGGCCTACCTCGGGAACGGAAGGTCGTAGAGACTCGGGACCACTTTTGCCATTCTCAGCGCCCCCAAAAACCCTCACCTAGGACTAGGTTTCAAGTCTCTAGGACCTTCCATTTTTTTAACCCTAACCCTAGCCCTAACCCTAACCCTAACACTGGTTTGAAGCTCAACACCATGTTCCCGGGTGGACTAAACAAACGCACTTAAAAACCAACACAAGAGGGACCAAATTCTTCCTAATCAAAGGCTCCAGTGCACTGAATGGCCAGTGCAAACTTTTCTTTCCCAAGGGGCCCTCACAAGGGGCAACTTTGGAAAAAAAGATTTTTTCTAACCTAACTAGCCAGAGCCTTCAGGTATTATTGGGACCTGGGACAGAATTACACAAAGGAAACACTAACACCACCTTAATCACTTATCCTGTTAAAACCACTCTGAATAGTCTTAAACAGGACAGAGAGGGGTATTAACACTTCAAAAGAACTACACATCAGAGGGAACAACAGAACTATCAACTAACGACAGGGCCATCAACTAACGACTGGGCCATCACCTACTGGCAGGGCCATCAACAGGGCCATTAAAAAGCAATAACAAAAGATGAAAAATACAGTGGGCTCCACCCACACCCATTAGAGGACTCAATCAGGTCCTCTCCAGGGCCTAATAAACCCAGCAACAAACCAAACATACTCACACCTGACGAAGCCTGAGACAAGGCGAAACGTTGTGTCGACCCACTCGTTTTGGAAGACAGCAGAGGACCAGAAGGGCATCCTTCCAATTACCCGCTGCCTACTACTCCAAAAAGAAGCTACAGAATCTGACCGCCTCACAGAAAGGACACCAAAGGAAGTCCTGGGACAACCCCGCGCAGACTGTACTACTTTGTGGTGGAAACCTAACGGTGCCAACTAAGCCACAGAGTACCAGTCTAGGTAAGTATAGACTGTATTGATAAGCGTCAACCTTGGTTGACAAAGCACGCTATCAATCAGTCAAACCCCACACCGCCGCTTGCACTAACAAATTAAAAAACACCACACCAAAAACACAACAAAAACACCGAAATCCAGCACTATGGCAGCCTTTCCGGAAGTGACCAGGATCTTCTTCAGGATCATCCAGACAACGCACCACCTACAGAACACCGCAGCGTCTGGAGCCAGGAGCATACCACCAGCCAGCCTCCATAAGAAGATGCAGGAACTGGCCACCCTGGTGAGACCGGCCTCTCCAACAGATGACACCCTGGTGAAGCTGGCGGGAAATGCCCTCAACTGGCTGCATACGTGCATGCAGATCCTGGAGGAGCACTACCTGGAGAGGCTGGGCAACCTAACGAAGAGACTGGAGGGTATCCGACTACCAAACTGGCCGGAAGCATTCCAGGTGGCAGCCGGATGGGCCAAAAAGAAGTTTGGCCGAAGACTACACCCATCCACGGTGGACATCGCGAAGGCCACAGTCACCCCCATCCTCGCTGCAAGAAGAAGCACAGCGCTGGTCTCCACCAGCAATAGATTTGCAGCTCTGGCGGAATCTCCAGCATCCTCACCCACAGCACGAAGGACAAACCCCTTGGATACACCCCGGAACCAGGACCAGTACCAGAGGGAATGGCCAACCCTGCAACAGACACACCCACCCAGGAACCCTGCACATCCACGGAACCCGGGGAGGACCTGTCGACCGCAGGGGACCACGCGCCACCGGAGGGACTGGAAACCAGAGCTGCTGCCACAGCGACCCCGGAAGATGACACGAAGACAGGACTGCAGACACTCCGATCCCATTCCTACCCGCACCCCTACCCCTACCCCTAACCCCCACCCCAACCCCCCCCCTAACCCCCACCCCCCCCAACCCCCACCCCCCCCCCAACCCCCCACCCCAGCCCCCCCACCCCCTACCCCTAACCCTAACCCTAACCCTAGCCCTCACCCCTACCCCTAACCCCAACCCTACCCCTACCCCTACCCCTACCCCTCACCCTACCCCCACCCCTAACCCTAACCCTAACCCTAACCCAACCCCTAACCCTAACCCCACCCCCTCCCCACCTGCCAGCGGGACCGGAGTGGAAAGCAGGATCTTCCACCCCACAAGACACCCCAGATCCAACAGGAAGATCCAAGAGTGGGAGATCACCGTCTGCAAGCCGAACATCATCCTGGGTGACTCCAACCTCTCCAGAATCCCGTCGCACAGCAGGGAGGACCTCCAGATTGACAGCTACCCCGGAGCAACCTTCTACCATGCGGCGACCCTTTTGGAGAAGACGGAGGTGGATCCCAAGGTGCAGAGAGTGGTCCTGTCATTCGGGATCAACAATAAGGACCAGCATCCAAAGAGGAAAAAGGATCCCCACAAGCCCAAACACAAACAGGGAGGGGAACAAGAAAATTATACTCCTGTCAAACAGCTGCACACCGACAGAAGATCAGGTAAGTCTGTTGAATAAAGGATTATCCTTCATACCCACAGTGGGCATCCACAAAAAACAAAGGGAAACCCTCAAAGGACAAGTCCAGGAGTTCCACAGGAAACTCAAACTGGCGGCCTTTTTTCAGGGAACGGAAACCGCGGAAAGAACCCCCTTCATACCGACATCAAACTGGGAACCCAGGACGGACCAAATCCCTGCGGAAATCACACAAATTATAACACAAGATCACACGCTCATCAGGGCACTAAACCCCCAAATACACAAGGACAAGAACAACCTCAGCAGAGGAGAGAGCCAAGCGCTACGGGAGCTGGCCAACAACAAACAAATCATCATAAAACCAGCGGACAAGGGGAGTGCCATTGTCATCATGGACAGAAAACAATACATACATGAGGCACATAGACAACTTAACAACACAACACATTATGAAAGACTAGACAGACCCATATACCCAGACACAGCCCAGGAAATACATACTGTCATACAGACACTACTGGAAAACAAATACATTACCAAAAAACAAAGCTTTTACCTGAGGGGAGAGGACAATCCTAGACCTAGGGTGTTCTACCTCCTCCCAAAAATACACAAACCACCCCAGTCCTGGACCATACCATATGAGGTCCCGGCAGGGAGACCCATTGTTTCAGACTGCAACAGCGAATCCTACAGGATCGCTGAATACATAGACCACTACCTAAATCCACTGTCCACAAAACACAGCAGCTACATCAAGGACACATATAACTTTATAGACAAAATCAAAAACATCAGGATACCACAGGAAGCCATCCTGTTCACAATAGACATAGACAGCTTATATACGAACATCAACACAACGGCAGGACTAACAGCTGTAAGGACCTGGATGGAGAGATACCCGGACAACAGCCGACCGGACAGGAGCCTCCTACAACTTCTGGAAATCAGCCTCACCAAGAATGACTTCACATTCAACAAGGAACACTTCCTACAAATCAGCGGCACGGCTATGGGCAAAAAATTTGCCCCAGCCTATGCTAACATTTACATGGCACAGTGGGAGGAGACTGCCTATGAAAAATGCCCCAAATTACCCACCAATTACTTTAGGTATCTAGATGACATATGGGGAACATGGACACATAGCTTAGAGGATTTCAAACACTTTATACACATACTAAACACACACCATAGATCCATTATTGTTAAATACACCACGCATAACCAACACATTGACTTTCTGGACACTACCACTTACAAGGGACCCACATTCCCCCAGACAAACATATTAGACACAAAAATTTATTTCAAAGACACAGACACACATGCCCTTTTACACAAAAGCAGTCTCCACCCAAAACATACCTTCAAAGGACTGATCAAATCCCAACTGCTCAGATTCCACAGAATCTGCACACGGGAAACAGATTTTGAAGAGGCCACCAAAACCCTCTTCAATGCATTAAAACCGAGGGGATATTCCAGATCTTTCCTCAGACAGGTCCGGAAAACCTTCTTGACTACAAAACAACGGGACCCAAGGAAAATAATTCCACTGATCACCACCTATTCTGCATTCAGCCAGATGGCAAACGGAAAAATCAAAAACAACGTGGCCAGGATCCTGCAGAACACAGATGTACTCCAGGACTACAAGATCATCTCGGCCTACAAAAGAAATAAAAATGTCAAGGACCACCTGGTAAGTAGCAAACTGCCAGAAATTAACATGGTACAAACACAGGGCCCAGTTTTTTACAAACCTGCAACCACTGTCAAAAACAACACTACAAACACAACATACCTTATTAAACAAACACTTACAGTCCAAACAAACAATTGCATATATGTCATAAAGTGTAAACACTGTGACATAAAATATATAGGAGAGACAGGGAACACAATTAGAACTAGATTATCACAACACATATATAACATGAAAAACCATAGGGACACAGACACACATCTAGTAGCCCATTTCCTGCACCATGGACTAGAGGCACTAGAAATATCGGGTCTGGAAACAAATATTAACTGGACACCAGGGGACAGACGGAGAGCGGAAAAACACTGGATTTTGAAGCTCAACACCATGTTCCCGGGTGGACTAAACAAACGCACTTAAAAACCAACACAAGAGGGACCAAATTCTTCCTAATCAAAGGCTCCAGTACACTGAATGGCCAGTGCAAACTTTTCTTTCCCAAGGGGCCCTCACAAGGGGCAATTTTAGAAAAAAAGATTTTTTCTAACCTAACCCCTAACCCTAACCCTAACCCGAACCCTGACCCTGGCAAAGTTGCCTACCTCGGGAAAGGAAGGTCGTAGAGACTCGGGACCACTTTTGCCATTCTCAGCATCCCCATAAACCCCCACCTAGGACTAGGTTTCAAGTCTCTAGGACCTTCCATTTTTTTAACCCTAACCCTAGCTCTAACCCCAACCCTAACCCTAACCCTAACTGTAACCCTGGCAAAGTGGCTTACCTCGGGAACGGAAGGTCATAGAGACTCGGGACCACTTTTGCCATTCTCAGCGCCCCCAAAAACCCCCACCTAGGACTAGGTTTCAAGTTTCTAGGACCTTCCATTTTTTTAACCCTAACCTTAACCCTAACCCTGACCCTGGCAAAGTGGCCTACCTCAGGAACGGAAGGTCGTAGAGACTCGGGACAACTTTTGCCATTCTCAGCGCCCCCAAAAACCCCCACCTAGGACTAGGTTTCAAGTCTGTAGGACCTTCCATTGTTTTAACCGTAACCCTAGCCCTAACCCTAACCCTAACCCTGACCCTGGCAAAGTGGCCTACCTCGGGAAAGGAAGGTCGTAGAGACTCAGGACCACTTTTGCCATTCTCAGCGCCCCCAAAAACCCCCACCTAGGACTAGGTTTCAAGTCTCTAGGACCTTCCATTTTTTTAACCCTAACCCTAACCCTAACCATAACCCAGGGAAAGTGGCCTACCTCGGGAACGGAAGGTCGTACAGAGTCGGGACAACTTTTATCATTCTCAGCGCCCCCAAAAACCCCCACCTAGGACTGGGTTTCAAGTCTCTAGGACCTTCCATTTTTTTAACCCTAACCCTAGCCCTAACCCTAACCCTGACCCTAACCCTAACTCTGACCCTGGCAAAGTGGCCTTCCTCGGGAACGGAAGCGTCGTAGAAACTCGGGACCACTTTTTCCATTCTCAGCACCCCCAAAAACCCCCACCTAGGACTAGGTTTCAAGTCTCTAGGACCTTCCATTTTTTTAACCCTAATCCTAGCTCTAACCCTAACCCTAACTCTAACCCTGGCAAAGTGGCCGACCGCGGGAAGGGAAGGTCGTAGAGACTCGGGACCACTTTTTCCATTCTCAGCACCCCCAAAAACCCCCACCTAGGACAAGGTTTCAAGTCTCTAGGACCTTCCATTTTTTGAACCCTAACCTTAACCCTAACTCTAACCTTAACCCTAACCCTTACCCTAACCCTGTCAAAGTGGCCTACCTCAGGAACGGAAGGTCATAGAGACTCGGGACCACTTTTGCCATTCTCAGCGCCCCCAACAACTCCCCCCTAGGACTAGGTTTCAAGTCTGTAGGACCTTCCATCTTTTTTAACCCTAATCCTAACCCTAACCCTGACCCTGGCAAAATGGCTTACCTTAGGTTAGGGTTAGGGTTAGGGTTAGGGTTAGGGTTAGGGGGGGTTAGGGTTAGGGTTAGGGTTAGGGTTAGGGGGGGTTAGGGTTAGGGTTAGGGTTAGGGTTAGGGTTAGGGTTAGGGGGGGGTTAGGGTTAGGGTTAGGGTTAGGGTTAGGGTTAGGGTTAGG
>JAFBMS010002592.1:0-26880 GCA_019788955.1 Albula glossodonta
GCAAGCCCCAGTCCTTCATGCCAATAGGGAATCTGCACTTCATTTTCCCGTAGCGTTTTATTCCATATCAGTGCATGTCTCGTTAAGGGATATGAAATCAAGGCTGTGTGTTTGTTTTTTTCCTTTACACACACAGCAAGAACTACAAAACTACTGTAGTATCCTGTATGTGTGGGAACACATTTCACGAACTGTGAGTTCAAATTCAAGGTACTTCTTGGCTGTCTGGAGCAGTGTTGGGATTGCAGTCATTCATTGTTACTGGAAAACACGCACAGGAAGCGAAAGAAACAACAACTTATTTCCTGTGTCCCCCTCCGCAATTCCTGATCTAGTTATGATGGTGGAAATGAGCGGTCGCTGATTGAACTGTTTGGTCTGTCTGCTGCACTCATTCCCCGTCCTGCTGCCCTTTGGGCGGCCCCCGCTGGGGCCCTCTGTTCACAGAGGAGCCATTCTTTTCCAGTGGCCAGAGGCAGATGGAAAAGGCAGAGTGCTCTGCGCATTCTGGGCTGTAGCCTATCAACGCACGGCGCTAGTGGTTAAAGAGGGGAGCGACAGCTTTGAATACAGTGCTTTGCCCTGGATGAAAGCTAAGGTGTGGTACAAACTACGCCCCAAGGCCTGCAATCGCCTGAGCCTACCTCAAAAGGAGATTAAAATAATGTCAATGCTCCTCTCTTCTTTACATTTGTTTTTTTTTTCCTGTTTTTAAAGGAGGACAACAGGCTCCACTGCAGCTTGTTGGAACATGATGAGCTGTAATTGGGCTGCTTTCACAACCGTCAGCTTCAATGAAAGTATACAGCACAAATCATTCTGTAATGTTCTCTCATGAGACCAGACTCACTCTTTAGCACGATCGAGAAGAAACTCAATAATCATTCATTAATTGGGTCTTCACTCATTGAATAAACTGCTAGCTGAACTGTGATGCAACTTGAGATTTTTACACAGTTACGGGAATTTCCTGGGGCTTTTTTTAGCACATGTTGCAATTACTACAGGTTGTGACGCAAAAGGTACTGTAAGAGGAAACAGATTCCTCTTCATTTTACTCTCTCTTACATATACAATTAAAAAGCCAGCATAAATATTTCATACATTTCGTATTGGCTAGGAAGAACAGTACATTTATGAGCTTTTGAAAAACCACAGCTGCAGAATTTGTCCAGTATGTATTTTGTTTATTTCAAAGAGTATGGTCAGGCCCCAGTTACACGCACATGGCATTTTAAGGGCATGTGCTATTCTGTTTCAGAGAGAACAGACCACATTCCAAAGGACACGTTTGCTTGTCTTCAATTGCATTGAATTTTATATACATCCTTAAAAATGTTCTTAGGTCTCAGCCAGTTGTTCATAATGAAACACCACTCGGCCAGGCGGTGTAATGGAAGTGCATAAACATAAGGGCTTTTCTCATTTTGAATGAGTCAGTGTTTTCTTTTCTCCTCAGCCAGTGACATTTGTTATCTTGATTCCAAGCATGAACTGAGATTAATTATGATCTTGCTTTATTTCTAACGCAATATCTCTGACTTTATTTCAAATGTGACTTTGTTGGGTTCACTGCCAGATTTTCAGTCCTTTCAGAGTATTTGACTTCAACAAATAACTGTAACTGTGAAAAAAAAAAACATTTCTAAACCAACACTACTAAATTATGTATATTAATCTGAATGATTTGATTTAAACTAAATCAGTGGTTTTAATAACTGTAGCTTAATTAAAGTTAGAATATATATAAAAAACACTTTAATTTTCTATTCCTGTTTTTAAATTTTTTGTGTGTAACTAGAAGTTATTTACTGAATACGTAAAAACTTTGACTCAAAATTCAAGTTTTGCTTCCTTAAATATGCAAAGACACAGTATCTTATTGCTTCAGTAAATAACCTTCAGTAAATAATTACTTGTTTTTGTTTTCCTTTATAAGGCCAGAAATGTGTTAAATCATTCTTTACATCTTTACTGCTGTATTTTGCTTTAACTTAATGCTTTTATGTCAAATCGTAAGGGGTATCTAGAATAGTGAAATAAGAAGATGAAAGCCATAAAACGTGGTTGTTTGCTTGTCCTGCTGAAACTTTGTGAATCAGCCAAAGTGAACATTATCCCTGTGTGAATCGTCTTTAGTAGGAGCTCTTGGCTTACTCACTTTCTGAAAAGTTAAAAAAAATCAGAAAGGACATTAAGATTGTGCACTATTTCTAGGTCATATTTAAGAAGCGTTGTCACATTGGCCATGTTACGCCTTTGTACTAAAGATGAGACCCAATTGAACATTCACTGGAGCACTTAAAGGCCAAGAAAGTTTTGGGCACTTGAACACCATGGAATAACAGGGATAATCAAGTTTTGCGCAAACTTGTGGAGTCCATGCCAGCTCTAGCGCTCGCTGTCATTAAAGCAAAAGGGAGGAACATGCCACAACTGAGACATTCTGAAATGTAAATTTTTCAAAAGATTTAACTTTTCACTGAAATTGTTACTATAATATGAAATGAAAAATGTTGTATGGAATTATAAAAGAATGCAAAATTGAAGCACTTCCACTAGTCGTCTCAGACTTTTGAACCACACTGTAAGTCTTGCTTTTCCTGGAAGTGTACATAAGCATTCATCATCTTCTGGACAACATTCCTGCATCTTCATGGACTATGTACACTGAGTGAGACTGGTCTACCGCGTAAACCCAATAACAGGAGATGTGCATAACATGTGCAAAGTTTGGAAAGAAGCCACAGAAAACTTAGACATTCACACTCCCTTCCTTATCGGAGGGATGACTCCGAATAAACACAGATAAGCCTCACAAAAACAAATTTTCCTGTTGGACCTTGTGCTGCTGTTTGTATCCTCAAAGTCTTGTCTTCTCAAGATTTTCTTGCCCTCCCCCCCCAACCCACTTTGCCATGATTGATCAATGCTAACTATGATGATAGTTTTAGTTTTAGAACAGTTTTGTTGTTTAGTATTTTAAATCTTTTAAAACACCCATCGGGTCCCTAAACAGAACAGCAATAGGTGATGTGGGTGACATTTTGCGAAATCAGAAACCTCAGGGGACAGTACATATATGGCTTTTTCCTGGCAGGAAATGAGGTCAGTAGATGGCATAATTTTCCACCCACCTTCAAAAAAGTTCATTTAGCTCCCTGCTGTAATGAATTAAAGCTGTGTGATGAAATGCCCTGCATTTGCTTGCCAGTCTTTATGCTATCTAGATGACGCCTGAGCTAATAGCATCCAGACCAGACCAGACCTATACCGTCCCCCCCCCCCCCCATCCCCGCCACCCCCCCAACTTCCCCCCTGTTCACTGGTTGTTCCCGTTCTGCGCCCCATGAAAACATGTAGCGTAATGATTGCAACACTGGACCCTGAACCTAAAAGCTGTGCGTGTGTGAACCTTGTGTGAAAAACCTTCACTTTAACTTGTCCTGCCAAGATATCATGTTGAAATATGAATATGCGCAATTAAATTGATCAGATTTTCCATTTTTATTGCAATGAAAAAAAAAATGATTCTGAGATCTGAAAATTGTTCAACTTCTTTCTTTATATGAACATAGAATTACAAACAAAAGTCTTCAATTACAACAAAGAAAGTAGTGGAAATGTATACAATTTAAGACTGTTTTTTTTTCATGACATCAGATACCAACACTAATCAAACCAAAGTATGATTATCATCTTGCAAAGCACCTTTTATTCTGATCCTCAGTTTCCCGCCATCTTTGCTATACCAGCATTCTGTTTAGACAGTGATTAATGTTCTATGTTGCAATGTCCATGCATGTGCACGGCTATTCAGACCCCTGGCCCCCTATCCCACTCCTAACAGAGAGTGCCCTGCCGTCTGAAAGGGAGTTTCCTGAGAGTCTGTCTGGTATAATGGTAGTCTGTGACATCTGGCTGGAGTTGCTAGAAGCCCTTTCACTGTCTCTCTTACAGATTCTTTCCTCCATCTTGTTCTCCTTCTACCCCACCCCCCTTCTCTTCCTCTTGTTTTATTTCCCTTCCATCCCCCACTCTCCCCATAATTGTTTAACAGCCCAGCCCCCTCCCCCCAGTCCTCTCTCTGACAGGCCACGCCTTTTCCAGCGCCCCGCACTTCTGCTAATGAGGTTCGCCACAGTCCCCCACTCCGCTACATTAACGTGATGATTTGGGCTCAGCTCGAAACTCACCGTCCTATAAATCTCTCATGCCCCAACACTCCATTCCCATCGTGTCAGAAGAGAAGCTAAAACCATTCTAAATGCTGCCCACCACCAGAACCACAACAACAGCCCAACAACAGGGGCTACTTTTTTTTTCTGCAGTCTTGGAGCCCAAGCCCACTCCACCATCTCACCTACCTGTATGCTTGTCACACAGTTCATAAGCTCTATTTAACATATTGTTTGGCCATGGCCGAATGTTTTTTTTTTAATATAACATTTAATTTTAAATTTTAAAACATTGCAATAAACTGTAATCTGCAACAGGGCTGAGAACAAGGAACAAGATTAAAAAAAGCACAAAAATAAGAATAGGAAAACAAATGAGAATAAGAATGAGAGCAAGAGCAAAATTACGAGTAAGAAATATAAGTAGAGCAGCAATTCAAAATATCTTTGGTGCTGATCTCCCCATTCCCCCTCCCTTTCTCTCAGAGCACTGGTACTTACTGAGATGGAGTAAACGAGGGCAGCGATCCCGAGAGGAAGACAGCAGCACAGCATGGTGAAGATGGAGTACCCCAAGTAGTCCGGCTTGGGGTTACGGAGCGGCGTTTGGGTCACGAACACAGTTGGCTGGACTGTGACCATGTTCTGGGCCCCTTGCGGGTATGGCTGTCCCGGGGAGGGAGGGTACTGCTGTCCGGGCTGGGGGGGATAGGGGCTAGGTGCCCCTGCATACTGTGGAGCCGGGACATATCCTCCGGCCGTGGGCTGCCCCACCTGAGGGTACCCTGCATTGGGGTACTGGGGATACTCCTGGTAAGGAGGGGGTGCAGGGTAGGTCGCTCCATCCGAATTCCACCCTGGGGGAGGGGCACTTGGGTTCTTGCTGGGTTCCATGCTCCTGGGCTGTGGAGTTTTGTGGAAAGAAAGTTTTCTTTTTCTGGACAGAAAGCTTGTCCACTCCTGTGGTAGCCAAAAAAAAACTATCAAAAGTTTGTTGTTTTTTTTTTTTTTTTAATATGCCTTTTATTTTAGTTTTTCTTTTTTTTTTTCCTCTGGAGCTCTCCCCGTGTTCTCTCTTGACAGTCTTTTGTTTCACCGTGGGTCTATATAAGCGAGCCTCTCAGCTACCGTTTACACTGCTCTCTCTCTCTCTCGCTCGCTCGCTCGGTCTGTCTGCCTTTCAGTTTTTTCTCGAGCTCACTCAGTGAAATTAGCTTTGCCCCTCCCCCAATACCAGGCTTTTAACTGCTTGGGGGGGGCGGAGGTTGAGGGGGTCAAGAGGCGTCAAACAAGAAGCCTCCCGATGTAATGCTGCTGCGTCCGCTGGCCAGCGTGTGGTGAAGCTGCCACCTTGTGGCGCAAGCTTCTTCTCAGTTTACTTCATTTGACTGTTGCTACATTCATTTCCGAACAGTTGTTGAACTGAACCGATTTACGTTCATGTGTATAACTTTTGATTGATAAAATTTTACTTTATATTAATCCTGTTCAGTAGGAATTCTAGAGTAAAGGCCAGACTGTTTGCCAGGGGTTGCTCTGTACAGTCATAGGTTAATTTCAGAATGACTATTGTAATGGATGTAAAATTATTATGGAATGTATTATCGATGATAGGAAACGTAGAATTACAATACTGGCGGTAATTGACTATTGAAATTCAATTGAAAAGGTTCATTATAATTTTGATTCCAGAGGGGAAATTCTCTTACAAAACATAAGCATATCATGGTTGTCAATATATAGCTATTTGTGTTTTAGAATTAAGAATTAGAATTAAAGGTCATAACTGCCATTATGTGATCAAATGTTATTTCTTTCAATTGTCATTAATATAAAGAGCAATTACGAAAACTGTTATTTGGTTAAAAAAATTGGCAGAAATTCTGTTGAATGTTTATGTTTTCTTGTTCTGAATTAAATGCTCAAATTATTTCTATGTGTTACTTCATTCTTTGTATCGGTAGCATTTTAACTTTGTGGCAACCATCCCCATTGCATGTGCCAACCAACCCAGTGTTGCACAACTTGACTTTAATCAAGAATAAAATCATTTTAGGAATCATTTGTGAACAATAAATGTGTCTGTTTTAGCTGAGATCTTAATCTTTCAGTTGGTACTGCTCAGACAATTTTAACATATGGCATGCCTATTTAACATATGACAGAGAGTGAAAAGTGTGCCAACAAACCACAGTCTCCCCTACGTGAGAGTCCACAAACACCA
Source organism: Albula glossodonta (assembly GCA_019788955.1). Lineage (NCBI taxonomy): Eukaryota > Metazoa > Chordata > Actinopteri > Albuliformes > Albulidae > Albula > Albula glossodonta. The sequence continues at coordinate 6,403 of JAFBMS010002592.1, forward strand.
CACTATCATGCACAAAATATGATAGAACAAGGTATATTTATGTTAGAAGGGGATACTTATTCAGAGTTAAGTAATGATAAATTAGTTGAGATCGCCTTCTTTACTTATTGGAGTTTGTTAATAACAAATTTCGGGAGAGGCAACCTTCGGACAACCCTTCACTCAAACACCAGTATCCGTCTGATCCGGTTGTATATGCAGGTATTAATTTGCCACCTACCTTCTCTCCCATCATGCTCTCTGTTTCCGGCATCCCTCCCCCCTTCCCATCTCCACCTTCAAGTCTACTTTCCTTTCTTCTGTTTTTTTTCCACCCTCTTTTAACAGTCAAAAAAAGTGGGGGTTCACTTCACCCTAAAAAACATTGAGGCATGACACTGCTCTCCTGGACTCCAAGCCCAAGATCAATGGAGCCCAATGGAGATCAATGGAGCCCAAGATCAATGTTCCTACCAATATACAACTCGTTACATCATAATAAACTCCTTCCAAACGCATTCATGTTGTCTGAAGGTTCATTATCCTGAATTTTACTTATTTGATGTATGCTTCATGTTATTTATTTGATTCATTTGTTGTGTCACCTACCATGTTATCAAAGTATGGATGTGCACTTGCACTGGTATGTTTACTTTAGGGGTGTGTTATGTTTAGCTTCAAAACTGTTGATTCATTTGGATCACCTGGTTCAAAACAATGTCAATGCCCTTGGTTTCATCCCATACATCTCTACATTGGCTACAAGTACCACCACAATATTTATTTTATTTTAGTTTTGAAAACATTGTTATTACTTCAGTTACACAGCAGTGCCAGTATGGAAGTGCTTTTAACCTATTTATATCCTGTTTCATGAAATACTATTCTTTGTCTTGATCTTGTCGTAGTTTTTTACAGTGTTTATGCATGATCTTTTACTTAATGGAGACTTGACATTCCCATACGCCATTTGGCTGAACTCGGTAGCCTGCACAGTGATTCTCCAAGCTGGCGCATAGCCAGCATTTGTGTGGCAGTGAAGAATTCTAAGAGTGTAGCGCAGTGGACTTAGGGCACTTAAAAACCTCACGTATTTAATCCTCCTGGTGGTATGCTTTGGTAAATTAAAGCTGTGTTATAACGCTTATTTCCTCTGTGCCATTGAGACGTGGGACCTGATATCAGAGCTCTGACACTGGGGCAGACTGGTTTGAATGAGGATGTGCTGTTATGCTGCCCTGTTCACTTCAGTGACCATTCCTGAACCCTGAGGTATTATTGGTTTATTACATATCTTATAAAACAAAAACTGCTGTTAAACTTTAATTATGGGACATTCAGCTGCAAATTTTCCAGAAGCTGGTTTCAACCTTGGATCACTTAATTTACATGATGGCATGTTTTGTAATCAGCTCTTTGGTGCTTCAAGCAATCGTTTTGAATATTTGTGTTTGTTTGAAAAGCCTGGCTTGTACCATCATTAAGTAAAACACAAGTATCTGGATGGCTGATTGTAAACGTGACTTTATCTGTCAATGATGTCCCATTGTCATCACCTAAATCTGTTTCATAAATGGATCAGTAAAAATATTTTACATGCAAAACTGATTAAAAATAACCTGAACATTAAATATAAGACACACATTCTAATAACCATGCAGTTCAGAGAAAGCTCAGATGTCAAGGTGATATGAACCCTTCAACATGAACAGCTCAAGATAGTTTTTTAACTTTGCTCAAGTTTTATGTCCATTGTTGCACCGAAAAATGTTGCCTCTAGAGGGTGCTGTTTTACTGTTTCCACACAAAATGCTTAATCAAAAATGAAATGGTTTCCACATTTCATTTTCTAGCCTAAATCTAGAACACAGGCTGTTCAAACTCATGGTAATTTCAGGCTGTAAAAGGATATATATATATACTGTAAAGAATGACAAGGACAGGGGCTTGAAGACATGCAAGATGTATTAGCTACAGCATAATTCTCCACAGCTGGTTTATTGGCCATATGCATGGTGAGCATGAGACCTACTTAGCTGAAGAAAAACAGATGTTGAAAACAAAACACAAAGTACACACCAGAAAGATTTGTGCATCACACGCAATCTTCTATCCTTCTGGACACCTCAAACCTGTTCAATGCATCCAGAAGTTTTTAAATGCAAAAAATATATATATTGCAAGTGAAAACACAGTCAGGGGCCTGAGAAAAAATAAAATCGGTTGATCTCTAATTTTTAACTATTATATTTACATTTACAGCACTAGAGGACCCCAAACAATGAGGAAGTAAAGCCAATTTCAACAGAACACAAGGGTTAAATTATCACTTAACGGGTGAAGCACCCTATAAAGCAACAGATACTACAGCCCTCAGTAACTACAGTTTTTTCCGGTTCTTCACTGCCCTCTGCTGGATGTAAGTTTTACTACAGCCAATTAGTTCCATCCTCGTGCGTCATACTTCTCAGTGTCCAATGACGAATTTATGAACGATGAGTTTTTCTGATTTCAAGGCATACCTGGCTAATTACACAGGCATGAATGCAAAAAACATGCTTCAAAACTGTGTCCTTACTGAGCTTACTGAAAATAGTTTAATTTAAATGATTTATTTTGTAACAACATACCAAACTAGTTTATCATAGCTCAAATTTGGTTTTGAATAGTTAACATGTATCTTAACGTATTATTCATTATATTTCTCTCTTCAGTCTCAGTACCTTGATATTCATTATGATTTTAGTGGTTTAAGGAGCAGATCTTCCACCTCAGACATGGTAGGCCTGATTTCCAGGTAGGGACTGCTGTTGTATCCTATGGGCAAGGTACTCAAACTAAACAGCATTAGAAAGAAATTTCCAGCCATGTAAATGGAAAGCGCAGGGAAATGTAAAAACTGTGCGAGTTTCTCTGGATGCGGGTGTCCTCTGAGCACCCAAGTCTAATGTAAATAATAGAAAATCAGACACGGGCCTGGAGCATGAAGCAGCACTGAACAGACTCTGCCCTCGGGCCTTTGCTCTGTAGATTGTTTACTTATGTGATCCTGTGCAAATGCGTCAGTGACACTTGCACATACTGCCCTGGATAATTCAGACAGCTCTGCCGTTCAAGACTTCAACAAATTCCCCATGTCAGCTAGATGCGAAGATGGATTGGAAAAACATACCCTGAATATAATCATGCAGATTTGTCCCAGTTGGTTGGCTTATGAGTTTAAAAGAATGGATGAAATCGCTGAAATTTCAGTTTTTTAAAATCACATATAAAATCTGCATGTCTTGGGTGAACAAACATATGATTGGTTTGTTTTTGTGGTGTTTGGAATGAGTCACCAAATTAGAGGTTTGTGAAAGAATTCACCTTTGATTCCCATTAATCCCAGTAGATGAAGACTAATATTTACCTTCAACAGAACCTTGACCTTCTGTGGTATAGCAACCTAGCTAAAATAGACTGATGCTACAAAAGGAAAGCTCACTCTGAGTGAAAACATCCCCCCCCCCCATTCACGGGTCATAATCTGGTTAAAATAGACTACGCTCTGAAAAGCTCACACTTTATTTTCATTTTGTCCTAGTTTTACAAAAGTGTTGATGTGCAGAACTATATCCGATAACCAAAAACAGGAAGGAAGTGATGTGCTCTGAGCCAAACATAAATATGACACATGGTCACATTTACTGCAGTCCTGATTTGTCACTCTGTAAAGGGCTCATTTTCCCCAATGTTAGGCCTCCCGGTCAGTAGTGTGGCCTCCCAGTCAGTAGTGTGGCCTACCAGTCAGTAGTGTGGCCTCCCGGTCAGTAGTGTGGCCTCCCAGTCAGTAGTGTGGCCTCCCAGTCAGTAGTGTGGCCTACCAGTCAGTAGTGTGGCCTCCCAGTCAGTAGTGTGGCCTACCAGTCAGTAGTGTGGCCTCCCGGTCAGTAGTGTGGCCTACCAATCAGTAGTGTGGCCTCCCGGTCAGTAGTGTGGCCTACCAGTCAGTAGTGTGGCCTCCCGGTCAGTAGTGTGGCCTCCCAGTCAGTAGTGTGGCCTCCCGGCCAGTATTGTGGCCTACCAGTCAGTAGTGTGGCCTCCCAGTCAGTAGTTTGGCCTACCAGTCAGTAGTGTGGCCTCCCAGTCAGTAGTGTGGCCTACCAGTCAGTAGTGTGGCCTCCCGGTCAGTAGTGTGGCCTACCAGTCAGTAGTGTGGCCTCCCGGTCAGTAGTGTGGCCTCCCAGTCAGTACTGTGGCCTCCCAGCCAGTATTGTGGCCACCAGGTCAGTAGTGTGGCCTCCCAGTCAGTAGTGTGGCCTCCCGGCCAGTATTGTGGCCACCCGGTCAGTAGTGTGGCCACCCGGTCAGTAGTGTGGCCTCCCGGTCAGTTGATAATTCTGACAAGATGGCAGTGACTACATGAGGGAGGCCACTAAAATGCAAGATAGATACACGCAAACTCATGATGGCCTTCATGTCCAGAAATATTTAATCGCCCAGTCTTTGGAGGGTTTTAACCCACCGATCACTGTCTTTTACAGGGACAAGATGGACATAATTTGTGTCAAGACTGATAAAAGTCTGTGTATAGAAGTACGAAAGAATGTTTTTTTAATGAAAACTTTGCAACTACTGAAGGGTGGAGAATGGCCTAACATTATCGCCAGGCAAAATCAATTGCTCCTTCTCCCAGCTTTGTCCGTTGGACATATACCACAGTGTGGTATAATACTAGATACTAAATACTAGAATCTGATAGGTCAAGAGGGTTTTGATTATTTTCCTACCTGCACAGAGGAGCAGTGGAATGCAAAGGTATGCACTAATTCCAGTGAACTTTTTATTATTTAAATCTAAAAATAATGGAAAATATTTATCAAGTTCATTTATTATATCATTTGACTACAACAAACATAACCATTTTTATTGTTTGATTATATCTGTGGCAGGCAGCTATGGTATGAGCAGAATCAGCCACTATAGACTGTTTAACTTGTAGAGATGTTTACCTTGATCAGAATCATTTACAATCATTTACAAGTGGCAGGATTTATTTAATTTTCATGTATAACAATCATAATGGACCTTTCTCCAGCCAAAAATGAACCTGGGGTTGACCTAACCTCAAATGGATTAGCTACATCTGGAATTATGAATTTCAAAAGGTGCAAAATTTGGCCAATGATTATGCATTTGCTTCAGATAGTTTTACAGGAAGTCACTGCCCTTGCCTGATTTGTTAAAAAAAAGTAAGCCTGGTTTTGAAACAATCTTTCATTATCTTTATTGTAATACAGCCTCATTACTGTGATACAGGTGATAAAAGTATGATAATCAAGGTGTGTTAAAGCAACAATAAAAAAAGTAAATTACACAGTAGAAGCTCATCTTCCACTAAAAATTTCTTTGCATAAATACACCAGGGAGACAATATTAATGCTTAACAACCACATTTTAAAAACATTTTTAACTTGCTAGCATAGCATATTTGCAAACTGAGAAGATGATCATTACTCTTGTCAAAATACATCACTAGTGAAGCATTCTGGATAAAAAAAGGATTGTTTGCAGTTGTGTTTGACGGTAATGGGAAAAAGCAAACTGCTCTTACACACATTCTGCTGATAAACAGACGAACAAGACAATGGTACATTTGTGCCCCTGCATCATGATTTAAAAATAAAATGAGGAAAAAAAAATTAAACATACCTTTGAAATTGAAGGGGGAGACAGAAACAGAAAATGTCTTGATGGTGCATCAGTTAAAACACGTATTAACACACACACAAGCACAGACACAGAAAAGGAGATCGCAGTCGTAAAAGGATGATGTTGTGCTCCGTAGTTGCCCTGTGGTTTACAGAGTGAGTACTGGGCCGCGCAGGTTGTTAAAGCAGTGATCCTCTGCCACCGTTTTCACTCTCCCTGGGGTAAGCCATGTCCCTCCCATTCTAAACCAATTATCCAACGCTGAAAAGAAACCCCACTTCACCTCCTCCCTTTTGTGTCCCAAACCCAACCCCCTGTCCTCTCCGGTGTTTAGCATCCGGGGTTACGCCAGCGTTCAGGTGGTCCTCCGCTCAGGTCTTAGCATTCGCTGGCCCGAGCTGTAGAGGGAAACAGGTGTCAATATCGCATCTTTCTCACTCATGCCTTTAAACAGCAACTGACACCCCTGACAAAAGCAGCAAACCTCAAATAAAAAAAGTGCTGCTTCAAGTGAAATCAAGATACCTCAAATCACCACCAGGTTTTTTTTTCCTCATGGACAACCAAGTAATAAATAAATCACATCCCATAAGTTCCTCCCATAAAATTGACAGTTGTATTTCTCATTAGAAAATGGAGTCAGATGAGTAAACTGACACAATCATCTGAATACCTGTTAAAATGAACCTACACATAAATCCAGCATGTGTGGTGTGTGTCAGTTAAGGAGAGATACTGACTGTATCCAGGCAGCAGCAGATGTGGAGATTTTTATTTCTAGCTGGAAAATGTTCTAATCTCTCCATCTGTCCACTAAACAACATCTTTCCACAACTGGCACATACTTTAAGTTTTAAACATGTTTCCACAATTTAGAAAATTCTCCATATGATTAGAGGCAGCTGCTGAGCTTGTTTGTAGGTTAATTGTAAGTGATGCTCTGGTTCTGCTCTCTCTCAGGTGCACATATTAAAATAGATGGGTTTAAATATTCCACTGTATAGCACATATGGGTCCAGGTAACGTCATGGGAGCTGAGTTTCCATAGCCAGCTTTGTTATGACATTAGTTTAATGATCACAAGGCAAAGAGGAAATGGATCTGAGCCACAGAGAACATGTTCCCTCGGGCCATAGAGAAACAGGCAGCTAACTCCTGATGCGAACTGTCCTGGAGACCACAGGTGAAGAGCCAGCTACCACCCAATCAGCACCTGTTTAACGCAGGCGTGAGGAAACTCTGTCCCAGAGGGCCGTGGGGTGCGCAGGTTTTCATTTCCACCCATTACCCTGGCTGGATAATCTTGTTAGATGTTAAGACCAATATTTCTATTACACTCATAGATTATTGACAATTTTCATATGAGAACACGGAAACAGTCTTTGGCTTTGTTTCATGAGCCCTCCATAACGTTGAACTAAAATTTAAGATCACAAAATGACAGCCTTAATTAAATTGAGCACAAGCTGCCATAAAACACAGGAAGAAATAGGGCCCTCCTTGCCTACTCCTACATTAAAACTTTGGCTTTTTGCCTGACAGTTTTAAGACAACCAAAAATCCACCAGGTGATGATTGGTTCAGCACAGAGTGCACATCTGTGACACTCCGACATTCTGTTTGGATAAAAGACGCCGGGAATTCACGGTCTCTCGAACCACCCTAGATAATGGTCAAGAAGTAGGATATCAATGTTAAGAGGGCATGCTGGGACAGGCCCTATTACGTCTGGACCACAGGAGACAGACACCACTCTGCTTTGAATCTTAATGGATATAACAATAATGACCATACCCATTAGGGAAAGGTGTGTAGATGAGCTAATATGTATCACAGGGAGCATCTGGGCCAATCAGATTTGAGTTTGGAATGTTTTTTGACCAATGCCAGGGAGAGGTCTGCATCACTGAGCAGACAGTTCCAAGGTGGACAAGATTGTACATTCCTATAGAACAGGCCGAAGGACCGATTAGGCAAATCGGAATCAAGTGCGTGGAATAAAACCTCGGACCAGACCTGCATCGTTGAGCATCTGCTGGGCGGCAGCGCTGCTTCCGGTTCTCCTCCTGCAGATGGCAGCACAAACATCATGGGTGAGCAAACGCTTCTGCCTCTACAGGAGACCAATTTCATCTACAGCGCTGTGCTCAAACTCGAGCAGGGCTGAGTGTACGCTCAGTTTTGACCCAGCCTCCACTCTTAATACAAAAATGCATTATGTGCTGAATTAGACTTGCTAGTGTACACAAAAAAATATCCAAGTAAAATGAGTTATTGGAGTTGTCTAATTAACAATCATTACTCATATCTTGTGCTTTAACAAAAAGTTACATGCATATAGCTAAAGGAATAATGCAATCAGTCCAAGTAATAAATCAAATCATACTGAAATACGTCCACACATCTCACTACGGCAGAGTTTGAGACCTCTTATTACACCCCTTCCTGCCCAAATAATGAACTAAACTAACATTAACGAACTTATACTAAACTGAGAGACATGTAATAGCTACTGCAATCACACACACCAAACCATATTCATGAAAGACTAAATATGTATATCTAGAATAAATGCCTATATGAATCCACACTGCACAATGCTATCCGATATCACATCTAAAAAAATGGATCTTTCAAGCAGCATCATTGGCTCTGAAGTCCTGCTTTCCTCACCTTCTGTCCTGGTTGAACTTGCACCTGCAGTGTCCACCTGCAACAAGAGGAGAGTCAGTCACACTGGTCACAGCGACTATTTGCTGTAATAAGAGGAGAGTCACTTGTACTGGTCACAGTGACTATTTGCTGCAACAAGAGGAGAGTCACTCACACTGGTCACAGCTACTATTTGCTGCAATAAGAGGAGAGTTGCTCATACTGGTCACAGCGACTATTTTCTGCAACAAGAGGAGAGTCACTCGTACTGGTCACAGTGACTATTTGCTGCAACAAGAAGAGAGTCACTCGTACTGGTCACAGGGACTATTTGACACCCAGGGTGTTTTTGGTAAGGCAGACATTTATACCAGCTCTTTATGGTACTCTTTACCTTTTTATGGTACTGAAGTGCTCAGAAATGAAGGAAAATGTAGATAGTGCATGATGTCAAGATTTTTACTTTATAAAGTACAGAAACTCATATTACCAAATTACTATCTTCCAACTCTGCCCAAAACTGTAGCGATATAACCCGAGGAGAGTCCTGGGAACTTTTTTGGTGTTAAGGCAGCATTAGTGGGTTAGGGCAGTGATCCATGCGTCCACACATCGCAGTGCAGACTGGGTTCAGAGCGAGTAATACACAGAGCAGCAGGGACCCCCCTCTGGTGCGGCAGAGGTCTCTCTCTGCACTGTAGATCCAGATAAGTGTGAAATACACATCCACCGTTAGGCTCCCTCTAATGGTGCACCGCTGGGCTCATGACGAGTGGGCCAGAGAGCAGGAGATGCACTCTACAGAAAGCGGCAGTGTGTGTGTGAGTGTGTGTGTGTGTGTGTGTGTGTGTTTGTGTGTGTAAGACATGCGTGTGTGGGAGGGTGAAAGAGTGAGAGTGTGTGTGTGTGTGTGTGTGTAAGAGAGGTGTGTGTGTGAGGGTGAAAGAGTGAGAGTGTGTGTGTGTGTGTGTGTGTGTAAGACATGTGTGTGTGGGAGGGTGAAAGAGTGAGAGAGTGTGTGTGTGTGTGTGTGTGTGTGTGTGTAAGACATGTGTGTGTGGGAGGGTGAAAGAGTGAGAGTGTGTGTGTGTGTGTAAGACATGCGTGTGTGGGAGGGTGAGAGGGTGAGTGCATGTGTGTACTTGCACATTTCTTGGGTGTTGTTTTGCATTTGGACATTTGATTTATGTATCATTGTGTACATAGGCATGCACGTGAGTGAGTTTGTGTGTGTGTGTGTGTGTGTGTACGAACACTTACTAAGCAGAATAGTAATGCCAATCAGACACAGCACAGCAGCCAGGATCAGACCCCCCACACGCAGCCGGTGATAGTCTAGAGGGCAGAAAGGTCAACACCATCAATAACAAAAAACAATGGATGCCAGAGTAAAAACCTGAGTAATGCTAGAGAAACAAGGGGCAGTGCTGTACCTGTGTGAGTAACAAAAACATTAACTCACCGAAAGTGAAGGGGTCATCTTCTGCTGTGGACCCAAGAGCACAACGCAGGTCAGGCTTCTGCATGCCTTTCCCTCACCTCTAAAGTACTTAATCTCATCCCCCCCAAAATTCACTAACCTGATCAATACGGTCAGAGTTTAAACAATGACAATGCATAATGATCTATTGGATTCTTTACTATGCTTTCATCTTGGGAAAAAAGATTATTGTTCTTGAAAACTGGATTGACTGTGCTGAAGTAAAAAATACATACCTGGCTTCTCCTCTGCATATGCCAGAGACAAAACTGCCAAAAAAAAGAATGAACAGTTTTTACAATAATAAAAGGAATATTATACGTTAATTTAACAGTAACACTTCATAAACTTTGTTTAAATCACATTTGTTTAAATCATTACAGAATGATTAAAAAAATAGCAGTGTGCCATTTTACCCCCAGTACTTATTTCTTTAGGCTTGATAACACTGTGACACTACAGCATTCATGAACAGCAAGAAACTTGTAAACTGGTTTCGCAAAATATACTTTTGATTCATGTCTTGAGGGGAGACATTGACCTCACTGTGGTACTTCTGCAAAACATGCTAGCATGCTTGTATTTTACACAATACATCCATTATGACTTGAAGGGAGCCACTGTACAACAAACAACAGGAAGTGGAAGATTTCCCTGCATACTTTAATCATGTTTTGAAGTGTTCATTTTTGTAAACACTGGTAGGAGGACACCCCAAGTACAATAAAAAAAAATAAAAGTTAGAGGTCAATCCAGAACACTCACCAGTGACTAGGACCAGGGCCGAAATCTTGGCCATCGTGGAACAGGGACTGCATAGAGGGGAGAGGAAAACAGGAGTCTTCAATGAAAGTGGCCAACCAGACTTACCCTGCACGAGAGTTTAAAAATCCCCACAGTTTATGCAGCTCTAAACATGATGGATTCTGATGTTTTTAAAATCCTATTGGGCCACTCAAAACAACTGACCGGGGCCTTCCCCATAGGTCCCAATCATACATTTGTGTTCTATATATAACAAGCTTTCAGAGTGAGGGTCTGTATTGGGTTCCACTTCCATGCACGCCCAAATCAAATTAGCCCTGCCCGCTCTTGGTGGGATTTGATTAGGCACACTGAAGCCCACACACATAATTGCAGGCCTTCATGCATACTGGCTCATACCTCCTATCTCTCCAATGTCAACAAAAGCTTGCTGTGACCTTTACCCTTTCCCTGGAGGATGACGGATTACATTTGGATCTGTGCAAATGGTCTCATAATTGATTGAAAAGCACAACAACTGGCCTAAACAAGCATTGTATTGAGCCCCATGGTTCTGTTTTTGTTAGATGACCTTCAGAGAAAAAAAAAAAAAAGATGAACAGTGTGATCACGTCACGGCCGCACTAAACAATGCAGGGACTTCTGGAACAGTCTGTTCATGACTAATGTGCTGCACAGACAGGCATACTCAACATAACATGTACAGCATACATGCACGTGCATACCTTGCTTACGGTGTCAAACTAGACATTTTCAGACATACAACATGCAACATTTCCATAGTAACTTTTCCAGCAATTCCACAGGCTTCTCTTGTTTGCACCATCAGTGACTGCCTGTTGCGATTTCTGCACAGAGCATGTTCGCACATGACAGCGGCAGCTGGGCGAAGGCGGGGCAGTCTTTACATTATATGTGCCTGATCCTTAATGTTACAGCTTTGTTCTCACCATATTTTAAAAGGAACCTGTACAGAAATCTCATTAGATATTGAGTTGGGGCAGATGTCGTTGGATCAAATTTTCTGCAGTAATGACTATGGTACTCATTCACTCACATCACTCTCAAGCACAAATGGTCCATAATATTTCCGGGTTATGCTCCGTTGATGAAAGGGCCTTAGCGTCGCCTGGTATGGAAAATTCCATTACTGCTCTACAGTGGAATTAATACTCCAGTACAAATCCTAAATGGTTTCAGCCAAAACATACATATTCTGATTTACTGGGGATGGAGAAACAGCACTTTTCTGATGCATCAGATTCTGAATGCCTTAATTATGGTTTATATGACATTCGCCATTGTACCATTCAGCAAGAGTGCTTCACATAAATTTCTTCAGTAAATTTCTAGCTGTGTAAACTGAAAAGGTGGGGGGTGGGATTGGTAAAAACTATGCAAGTTTACCCTCAATAAAGGTGTGTGCTTACTGACTAAAATGTCGTGTACAAAAGGCTGTGACATAACTGAAGGGCAAAGAGAAAGCCTGGTAATTTTCCGTACCACTTCTTTAGAAAGGAGTCTCACAGCCACTGAGAATGCCGTCAAACACCACCCCATAAGCAATGTGTTATCACAAGATCCATCCCCAGAGGGAGGGAGTGTGAGCAGGGGTTGACTGGGGGACGAAAGCCAAGCCCAGGATCATAAATACTCTGGGAGCGAATTAATTGTGACCACCAGAATGCTGTTATATGGATTTTTTTTTTCTTACTTTCCTCTTTGATCTTGATGTGCTGAGCGCAGTTTTGTTTGAAAGGCAGCAGGGTTATTCCTGGGAACGGAAAGAGGAGGGAGATTTTGTACATAGCGCCCCCCCCCCCCCCCAATCTGGAGAGCGGTCTCATGCTACTGCCTTCTCTTGAGGGAAGGGGTGATTGTTTTCACTCACTGTTGCCGTGGTACCCATGCGCTCCGTCTCTCTCATACTGAGCAACAGGTAATACTCTCACCAATGTTTTTTTTATTTTTAAGGAAAAAAAAAAGAGAAGACAACAGAGCCGTTTCATTTTTGAGCAGCCAATGTCTTACTGTTATCCTGTTGTGACAAACCCAATGTTAGATAAAGAGACATATAGCTTTCCCCCCTGCAATGCTGGACATGTCACCGCTGCGCAGCTGCAGCTGTCTTTGCCGGGCACCTGCGCATGCAACAGAAGGCTGCAGGAGGGAATGTTAGAGGCTTAAAAAAAAAAAGACTACAACAGGATTTCTTTGTCTTTACTGTGTCCAGCACCTAGTAAAGGGGGGGGGGGGGGGGGGGTTAACTAAAGAAGAGTCTCCTGACAGTTGGGACTCGGAAGCCAAGTGGAAAAAAATCCTCAGCCCCACCCTGTTTCCCAAGCAACTTCACAGAGGAGACGTACAAGATGGGCTCTGGATCGGCGGACATTTTACAATCCTAAAGAGAGAGCGGGGGGAGGGGAAAAAATGTTTGCCTTGTAAAGGGGCATCAAATTACAGAGCAAATGTTTGCCAGTGCCAGCTCAGGGCAGGCAGAGCAGCTAATCCCTGCAGGATGCCCTTATCTCTGCTATGCTCTGCTCTCCCACTGTCAGAGGAGACAATGCCTGCCCAACCCCCCCTCCCAAACCCTGGCACACCCAGAAGGACAGTGACAAAAACAATCTCGTGTCTGCCGATGAGCAGCTTGGGTGGCCTGTGTGGCCCCCTGTCGAGATGTCGTCCTGTGTGCCTCGTGACTTCTCTGCCACGCCATGTTTCTTCTGTTCCCTTGAAACGTTTCCCTCCCACAGACTCTTTTTATTCTTTATCTCCGCTCCAGCAGCTCTCCATTTCATATTTTACAGATCTAGATCTGTAGAATTGCTTAACCTTTGTCCTTATATTTCACTCTGAAAGTGCTGATTCACACTCTATTTTCATATGTTTTTTTTTTTTTTTTAGAAAACCATACCCTACTTTCTCAAACTTTCAGTGTCTATGGGCAGGGCTATATGAGGACTCAATGATTTTCACCAATAGTACTGCGTTGCTGTGAAAAGCAAAACGTCACCGATCGTCAGCATACTATGGCTCCACCCATTGTGGGGTTCATGAAACCTCACTCTCATATCACTACTCTCATAAGGAATGTGATGTCTCTGCTGATTGGCTGGCAATGTTAGAGGGTGTGGCTACTCCACTCCCACTCCCAAGTTCATTTTCCATGGAGGCAGCAGCAGCATTGTCATGGGAAAGGGTGATGGGGGGGGGGGGGGGGGGGGGGTGAGGCAGGGACAGTGGAAAAGCAGGGTGAACTGGAAATTCCCTGTTTTTATTTCCAATAGTGGACCAGCCAGCATTAGAGACATGGTTCTATTGCTTTCTCGAGGCTAATTGATAAGAGGAAGTACATCTTGTTGTAATCAGAGTGACCACAGCTCTTCGACAGAATGCATGCAGTTTCTCTGCATGCATTCCTAAAAGCTCTTTCTCTGTGCATGATCTGCTTCTGCGTATTTTTATTTTAGTTATTTATTTATTTATTTTTAAAATGTAGGGATCCTGGGGTTTTGGAACTCCTTTTATTTGTGAATGCTCGCTGAGATGAAATGGAACAGGCCCTGTAGCTCACCAGGTGACCACTGACCTAAGCTGTGACAGCCATCTGCACTTACAGAGACACGCTCGCCCCCAAAACCTGCTCTGCGGCTGCCATACCATTTCTGCCATTTTCAATACATCTCTACATGTGTATGCTGGCAAATTAATGATCAGACAAGGAACCCAGACTGAAAATGAAACCCACTTTCTTTTCCAAACGACCACAGATAAGCAGGATTCACACATGACACACAAAGAAAAACAATCGCACAAACAATGTCGGAAGTTTGAAAGAAAACCAAAAAAAAAAAAAAAAAAACACTTCCAGAAGACCAGTGGATTTTAGATAGAGGCCAAGCCAAAACCAAGGTCTCTGCTTCTGAGCAGCCTAAAGCAGCAGGGAAATGGCACTCATAATGCATAGTGTTTGGAGCAAGTCCAGATTTTACTCAAAGCAATCTCAGTGTAGGAGTGCCAATCTCGGACCAGATTTCCCCATTCAACATCTTATGATTGTGCATTATGAGCCAAAAGATCCTGGATCAGTCTAACACACTTTATGAATATGAACACCGTTTCCCAGGTGCGTCTGAAAGCATGGCCTACATGTCAGCAGAGTTTGTGATCAGGATGGTGTACTCGCGCTAAGACCTCGTAATGTCGCCACACCCTTCCCCAGCGCCTGCTCCACCTCCACCCCCACCCCCCTCACCACGTGCTGCTCCTCCCAGAGCACGCCAGGCTCTTTCCCTAGCTCCGTTGCTACACAAAGGATGTGGCGTGTCGACATAGGAATCCAGACCGACGGCTAATTTAGGAATGAACTGGAGCCACCAGGAATAGGCAATGCCCTTTGAAGTACAATAGGAGCACAGACAGGCATGGCTACGCTGTTCTTTGTAGCCTAGTAGCAGTCGTTAAAAAGGCGGCCAATCTGGAAAGGGCGCTCTGTAAAACTGACTAACAGAGACCCTGTACTATTTCTTTCTTTAAATCTTTTTTCCTTATTTTTTTTTTTTTTTTTTACTGTTGACATTTTAGCAAGTCAAAGTTGGAAAAACAGGGAGTTCAGAGTTATTCACCTTCTAACAAATTATACCAAGAATACTGAAGGATAAACTGCAGCCCTGTCAAACTCACAAATAGAGGGCATTTTGTCCGAAGAGAGAAGACCATAATAGAGCAGGGAAATTGTTCAAATGAACATGCCTGTGGTTTCTCAAAATAGGACCCAAGCTACACAGCCTATGTAAAACAAACAGCTTAACATGGCAACATGGAGGAAATCCACAGGCCGACACACAAAACATACCAACACCGAGTACAATGCACATGGCAACATGGAGGAAATCCACAGGCCGACACATAAAACATACCTACACCGAGTACAACGCACATGGCAACATACATGATATGCATCATACATGAACTTTTTTTTATTATGTGTAAAATGAGGCACAGATTTAGGTTTCTTCTGAAAGACCAAAAATGAAAGCAAAATGCTAACGATTTGCCAAGAGGGTCCTAAAATGGCCGTATGTTTTGTGTTTTACGGTTTGCTGGCCTTTACGTCGTCTCCATGAGCGCGCGTGACAGGGTTGCTCAGAGATCCTGCCTTCGCTGACTTCTTTCACAGCCTGGAAGAGGAGGGAATGTGACATACTATAACAGTGACTCATCCTTCCTCCCCGTGCTCCTCCAGATCTCTCCATTTAAAGGAGCAGCACACACTATTTTTGGCTTTATTGTGATTCCTGAGGCCTGGCTGCTTTGTGTTCTTAATATCCCTGTAACACTCAGCCCGGGACTGCATAAATAACGTAACCAGGCCTCGTACACCAGCATGTACGTTAGTTGTTTGTTTTCATAGCAACCAAACAGGTGGTTGACTTCATTTCCTTCTGAGAGCTACAGAAGCTTTAGCCGTTTCTTGGCAACCAAAGATCTTGGACATCTGAAATAATTATAATTATAAACACTTCAGTGTCTTGCATGAACTCAGATAACATTTTGTGCATCTGGAATGGATTACAGCAGTTTCAAATCCTCCAAATTCATCTCTGAGCTAAACTGGACGGACATGGTGTCACAGAGAAGGTAAACTTCAACAGGGTATCTCTGAGGAAAGCCGGAAAGCATTACTCTTAGCGAGCTTTCTTGCTTAGGTGTAATGTGGGACAGGTAAGCTGCAGGTGAGGGGTAAAGACAGGAAAGTGAATGTACCTGAGCCCCATATTACAGGGGTTCCCAATCTTAGACTAAAATGGTCAGGGTGGTTGCCGGCTTTGATTCTCAGCCAGCTCTAAAATACATGAATAAACCGACCAAGGTCAGAATGAAGATCATAATTAGCTGATAATTAGTTGAATGTGATGCTACAGTGTTTGGCTAGCTAGAACAAACACCTGGACTCAACCTCTCTCTTCCCTGGCTAGACAGGACACACCTCCATTACCACATGTGCCACCAACCACAGGCCCTGACAGACCAATCAAACAGCCAGCGTTCTCTCCAGTGAATCGATGCGATTCCTTCAAATCGGTGACCCTCTGATAACACAATGGTCGTTGAGAGATTCTGGAAGCCTGATGCTACCCAAAGCTGTCCCTATTATTCTCAATCTATAGTTACAGAGCCAAGCATACAAGGGATGCCAAGTCAGTCTACACGGTCAGAGAAGCACAACACTTCATGGTGCTTGTGCCGACTTGGTGAAGCACTGAATTTACGAACATACTGTGACCACCATTTTTCCTGGAGCTTGGCTCCAGAGTGTGCCTGTCCTTTTTTTCCCCAGAGAAACCATCAGAAATCTCTCAGGTTCAGATTTCCTACAGTGCTTCTTCCCAGCCTGAGCAAGGTGTGTCCTTGCTTGGCCTCAGATTCGAAGCATGGGACATAAAAATGTCCCAGAAACACTTGCAAGTCCTCATTGCGCTGCTACACTTGAGGACCTGTACTCAATAGTTGCTACAAAAGTAATAGTAGCTTGATTATGAGTTCCTTAATTAACACCAGGTGCACAATCAAAGGACACAGGCACAGGTACATCGGAGCAAGAGCAGGAGTGCACTTGCTCTGACCCTGTGCTTTCAGAACTACAAGGTGTGCTAGTTTTTGTTGTTTCCCAACACTTAATTGCACAACTCATTACAAGGTTAACTCACCCTGTCTGGTTTTTTTTTCCTGTCTCAATTGGTAGGTAAAAAACCAAAACGTATCCACTCTCTGTGGCTTTCCAGGACCATGGTTGGCCACCCTTGAGCAAGACCATGCATAAAAAAATATTTAGTAACCTGGAATAAGAATGTGGCCGTTATGACCATTACCATGGTAATGACAAGGTTTTGAGGAAGTTAACTGAGGAAACCCAGATATTCATTAACATCTATGCAGTTTAAAGTGGAGGTTTTCATGCATCAGCAGTCCTGTGGCTGTAGCATAGGGATTTATGCGCAGCCATGTGACCTTAAGCTTTGTGAACACCTCATATTTATAGTTACATACACAGTTACACTTCCTAAATTAGGAAATGTTCAGGAAGTCGCCAAATGTTGTTTTTCCCTCTTTTACAAACATGCACACAAGAGTCAAATAAATCACACAGTTGCTCAGAAGATTTTGATCTCACATATATTCTTCATAATTGAATATTTGATCCAGCAACAGCTTTTAAAATGACATTCAAGTTCTTGAACTGCTTAGCTGACATATTGATTAAAAAAAAAAAAAATAAATAAAAAACAGGAGCCCATAATTTACTGATTGAAAATACTGAACAAATCCCTAACCACTATGTCATACTGCTGATTGTGTGTAAACGGATGAAAAGTATTAGACTACCACAGGGCAGATCCCCTCTTCAGAGGCAGTGGTAATTAACTGCGTCTGCCAACGCCGTCATGCCGGCTTTGGCGCTGGAGTCGCTGTGCACAGCTGGACTGAGCACGGAGCAATGCGCACTCATCTCCACTATTCAGTGTAGATGTTTTTCCGTGTCCCTTTTCCCGGCTTCGATTAAAAGATGAACACAATGGCGATACACAAGGACATTCATTAAATCACTGCAATACTCCGTATGTACAACTAGACCGAGATCGCCTAAGGATTTTGATCCTCTGTACCCACGCCCCGGGACAGGTTTATACCAGGCTCCCTCAAGGTAGACTAGCCGTATCCTGAACATATTTTTAATATTACAAAAAGGCAGTTATGTGAATGCCATTCAACACAACACAGCTGTGTCTTTTTGGAACAACTGTGACTGAGTATTTGGGTTGCAGCGAATATACATTAATATTTTCTCAATTAAACGCACGTCATAGTACCACAGCGGATAATATGCCACACACGGCCATATTGAACGAGTTAAGTAAGTGCAGAGATGTGCTACGTCCATAAGTAATGTTACGATGATGAACACAAGCTCTTTGCCTTTTTTCTTGATTATTTTAATATATACCTGGGTAGCCCTGGCCTCCCCTTTGCTGCAGTGTGCATCGGCAGACCATGAAACGCTATTACTGAAAAGATTTTTAAAAAATAAAATAAAATAAATTGCTTATTGGGGACACAAATCCAGGTAATTACAGCCATGAACACTCGGTGAGAAAAGTCCGTGAGGCGCGCTGGATACTCCATTTGTTGACACAACACCCAGGTAAACTGAGGATCAGACGCTCAAATCCTAAAGCTTATGTCTGAAAGATAGTTTAAGGCCATGCGTTTTTGGGAGTTTGTAAAGATGTACTTGAATGCTAACATCAAGGAGCAACTTTTATGATACGTATAAAACATTTCCATTTTTACACAGCAAAAATAATACAGGAAGTTGACAAAATCCATGAGGCGTTTTAGAAAAATAACGTGAATTAAACAAGCTAACCTCACCGAGGAACATGCTGTTGACTAAAAAGTAAAAGAAGCTCTACAAGTACTACCTGTATTGCTAAAACAATATTAGCTACATAGCGAGGCAATGTATTTTAATGATTGGCTTAATTTTGGTCGAGCGGTTCGCGTAAACTCATTTTCCTTTTAGTTTGTTTTGTGGTAGTCGTGATCAGGAACATATAATACGCTTAGATACTGATGTACCCATCTGATGCTCATCATGCTGATCTTGAACTAACGACAAAAGTGTTTAAAAAACAGTTTACAAAGTAAAATCAACAGATGAATTGGCTACATTGTAACGACAGATTAAAACGATTTACTTACCTCTAACACGAGGAAAGAAAGGAGTTCGTGGAAAAAGAAGGATGACTCAACCAACCTCTTACAAGAGCAGCCTATGTTAACTGAAGTAAAGATGCCAACACCCTTTTCACTTCGGCGCAACAGGTTGGCTCAGTTTTTAAAAAGGGCTGTCTGTGAAGGAGGCAATATGCGCCCGAGGTAATGTGGCGCAATTCCTTGTTTCTCAGGCCCGCCGATTCAAGAATTGTGATTGGTTGGAATTACGGCCACTGTGTGTGTGCTGCCTAGCTCCACTGATAAAAGCAAGTGAAAATAGCTTTAACTGAATAATGTAGCAGTTGCGGCTGTGCTGAAACAAAGAATCCTGTTGAAAGAGGTGGTTGTTGTTTAAACCTTTAGCAAGAAATTGTAAACCGGAAAAGATCTGTTTGGTAAAAGTGATGATGACTACATATAGATATTGATAAAAAAATGCCTAAAACACTATTGTAGGTAGCTGGAGATATTAGTTGTTATATATGAGTATATTATGACTTTCCTCTACAATGCCGTTGATGCCACTGACCAACTGTGCTTACAGACTGGTAGCAGTGGAGGTGCTGAACATACACCTCCAGACATACATGCATGCGTGCAAAAATCAACATGTATGTGCAATGTTGAAAGTGTTCAATCTAAAACAATTTTAAATAAACAGAGCAAAGATGTGGTCTCAGAGTACTTGTCTCTCACAGACTTGTGACTTTTCTATGTAATCTGGCATGGGACTGATTCGTGAAGTGGAAAAATTCATACTGTAGAGGATGTCGTGGGTGATTCACCAGTGTGAACGGCCCTTAAGTCTTAAAGGTCAGCACGAACAACAAAAGGTCTCTTTTAGCCGTCCCACACCGTGCCGCACCGTGGAAGAGGGTTGCCACAGTAACAGACATCTGTGGCCTCTCTGACACGCAGGGATATCAAAACGTCAAGAGATATAAATGTGCGGTAAATGTGACCAGTGTATATGTTAGGGTGACTGTTAGCATGCAGCAGCTGTGCTAATGCCTTGAATCAGTTGTTGATAATGCAGAAACAACGTTTAGCGATGTGTTAGCCTTCTTTCTTCACCTTTATTGGATATCGGACAGTCGTTCTGTTTCTGTACAATCACAACTAGCTGTCTA
>JAFBMS010002593.1:0-26874 GCA_019788955.1 Albula glossodonta
AAATGTTAGTTAAGTATGTACAGTGGGGTGCAAAAGTCTGAGACTACGAGTGAAAGAGCTTCATTTTGCATTCTTTTACAATTGGATACATTTGTTTAATTACAAATTATATTAACAATTTGAGTGAAGGGTTGTATCTTTGAAAATGAATTTCCAGAATGTCTTTTCATTTCCAGAAGGTTTCAACATGTCCCCCTTTTGCTTTAATGACAGGGTGGCACTGGAGCTTTGAGCAAAACCTGATGATAAATGTTATCACATGGTATAAGTGCACAAAACTTTCTTGGCCTTTAAGTGCCCCAAAACGTTTGACCTTTTCTACAAAGGGATTGACAGGGTCAGTGTCACAACATTTGCTTAAATTTTCCATAGACATTATGCAGATCTTATATATATATATATAATATTCTTCTTCTTCATTTTAGGTGTCTAACTTTTTTTTTCTTCTTTGTTTTGAATGTTTCAAACGTTAAACTTTTGATTATTTTCCAGGTTTACATGAAAAAGGTTTGTAAAAAAAAAAAATGTTCAGTGTGGTCTCAGACTTTTGGACCCACTGTATGTGTGCAGCCACCCAATGCAGGAATATGCAGCATAGCGTTGGTTACTATTTGTGTGCCTCTCTCATCAAAAAATACCCTTGAGTTCTGTCTTCATCCCAGAATTGTGCTCTGTGTTATTTATCATTGTATTCATTTGTACTTTAACTTAGGGGTTCATAATCTGCTGTGTCTTGAAAGACGATTTGTACTCTAAATCAACATTACGTCTCAAATGTTTTCCATCTACGGACTTTCAATCAGTCAGATAAACTAGTGCTTTCACTTTCTTTCACCTGCTATATGGGGAATAATTCTTTCAGAAAGGGGTCATATTCCTTAGTTAATTACATTAACAGCAAAAGGTATTATATATTTTTAGTGTGTTGACACACAGTCACTGAAGTTAAACCACTCGAGGAAAATTAAGAATTCAATGAGCATACAAAAAGCAATGAGCTAACACCTGCGCTATTTTACATGTGAGATGTAGGGTAAGCAAAAGTAGTCATGGCAGGGCTTCCAGCAAACTTAGCTGATTGGCTGTAATGAAAGCCGGCAGGCACGACTGGTCCCAGAGACGGAGCAGATACCTGCAGCTGCTCTGCGTATGTGTGCACAGGTCAGTCCAGCATGGCAACACTGGCAGTTCAGAGAGTTCACCTGGAGCCAAAGACCCGGGCCAGACCCAGCAGAGAACAAACGGAAGCCAAAGAACAACGCGAACCTGCGTACACCCACGGAGCTGTTTTGCCCCCCCCCCCCCCACCTCAGCGCTGTGAGCCCAGCAACAAAGGAAACGCGTTGGGAAATCCAAACAACACGTAGCGCGTTCTCATGCTCTTACCACAGCGATGACCGGAATGAGGACGCCCAGGTTACCGGCGCTGCTGGAGGCCTGGGGGGGATAGGGAAACAGCGTCACACATTCAGGCGCGCACAGACAGGCTGATGTCCTGGGACACTGCAAATTTGCTGGATCGTTATCTATTTCTGCTGAATGCTTAAAGTGTACATTTTTGCAGGTGCAGCGTGTGACGTTCGTAGCTGTGCATGCGTGTGCGTGCGTGTGTGTGTTGTGCTTATGTGTGCGTGAGAAAGGGGGAGGGTCAGTGGGTTAGTTAGAGTGTGTATGTGCATGCGCGTGTGTGTGTGTGTGTGTATGTGTGTGTTTTGTATGTTGCATGTGTTGGGTGCGTGTTGTTATGTGCACAGTGTCGTATGCATGTGTTTTGGGTGCAATGCTCCGACCCACCTTCAGGGCGGGGCCCTTGTCGCTCGCCCGTCTCTCTCGCCCTCGCTCTCCGCCCTCCCCGCCGCCGAGCTGCACAAACAGTTCCAGCAGGTTAACCAGCAGCTCGTCCACCATCTGCTCCCCCCGCAGGTTGGCGGCGATATTGGCCAGCGTTGATCACTGCCAGGGAGCAGTGCCTGCACCAACACACACTCTCAACTTTCATTCCTTTTCAAACTTCACGTTAAAAAACTTAAAACACTGTGTTAAAAAATGCAAAAAATGTAATAAATGCACTCATATACACACACACGCGCGGTGCGCGCACTAATGCTCACAGTCTCTTTTTCTCAAATACACAAAACCTCGGCCTCTCACATACTACCTGCATATACGCACACACAAACACAAGCACCAAACAAAAAGAAATTCTTGAGCCAACTGAAGGGACAGTGCTAGCGAACGAACAAGGCAGTTCTTCTAAAGCATGCGAGAGTGTGAGGAAGTGGAGCAGCAGTGAGACCTGTATCCATGGTCTTTGTAGTCCTTGGTGGCAGAGTAAACCACATTGCTGGCCTTCACACTGATCTGCTGGAACAGGTTCCACACCTCCTGGTAAATGTATTGCTGGAGTGGGGAAAAACAACACAAACCGAAGTATGACCAACCCCCATGCAAAATCCATGCAAGCACTGCATATCATGTAACAACTTCAATGCACTAGAGAGCAGATGAGTTTCAGTAACTCTGACCGTGAATCAGAGTTTCCTTACATAAAGAGCTGCATTCTCTCATGAGCAGACAGGCATTCTGGGTAATTAAGAAATTAAGGTTTCTCTGTATCAGGAGAGATACTGACTCCTGGAGGGCATTTTCTATACAAAACCTCAGTTTTAATCACATTTCCAGCCTTGAAAATGTTCCCTATCATCTAAAAGGAATATGAATCAAAAGATATGACTTGGATCAGAGTTAATAGGAGTCATTTGCACATTCAGCAATGTGTCTAGGAGACCGCTTTTACCCTTAACATTGTCTCTGAGCTGTGTGAGTATCGGTACAGGAGTGAGTGAATCAGAGCTGTGTGAGTACCGGTGCAGGAGTGAGTAAATCAGAGCTGTGTGAGTATTGGTACAGGAGTGAGTGAATCAGAGCTGTGTGAGTATCGGTACAGGAGTGAGTCTGAATCAGAGATGTGTGAGTATCAGTACAGGAGTGAGTCTGAATCAGAGTGGTATGAGTATCGGTACAGGAGTGAGTCTGAATCAGAGCTGTGTGAGTATCGGTACAGGAGTGAGTCTGAATCAGAGTGGTATGAGTATCAGTACAGGAGTGAGTCTGAATCAGAGCTGTGTGAGTATCGGTACAGGAGTGAGTCTGAATCAGAGCTGTGTGAGTATCGGTGCAGGAGCGAGTCTGAATCAGAGATGTGTGAGTATCGGTACAGGAGTGAGTCTGAATCAGAGATGTGTGAGTATCGGTACAGGAGTGAGTCTGAATCAGAGATGTGTGAGTATCGGTACAGGAGTGAGTCTGAATCAGAGATGTGTGAGTATCGGTACAGGAGTGAGTCTGAATCAGAGCTGTGTGAGTATCGGTACAGGAGTGAGTCTGAATCAGAGTGGTATGAGTATCGGTACAGGAGTGAGTCTGAATCAGAGCTGTGTGAGTATCGGTACAGGAGTGAGTCTGAATCAGAGTGGTATGAGTATCGGTACAGGAGTGAGTCTGAATCAGAGCTGTGTGAGTATCGGTACAGGAGTGAGTCTGAATCAGAGTGTGTGAGTATCGGTACAGGAGGGAGTCTGAATCAGAGCTGTGTGAGTATCGGTACAGGAGTGAGTCTGAATCAGAGTGGTGTGAGTATCGGTACAGGAGTGAGTCTGAATCAGAGTTGTGTGAGTATCGGTACAGGAGTGAGTCTGAATCAGGGCAGGACCTACGTTGCCGGTGATGACCATGCAGCCCAGCTGGTCGATGATGAGCACGTCGAGCTGGGAGGGGGGCTGGCAAAACTTCTGCTGCAGGATCTGCAGGATGGGCTCCATCACGCGGGGCGTGTCCCTCAGCGCCACGGCGATGTGCCCCAGCGCACGGATGGTGTGGTCCGGGATCAGGTGAGCGTCCCTGGGGAACATCATCATCATCATCATCACTACCTTCATCAATATCGTCATCATCATCATCACTACCTTCATCAATATCGTCATCAGCATCATAATAACTAAATTACTCATCATCAATCTGGATGTCATCTTCACCCTCATCACCATCATCACCATCACTGCAGTGAATCTGGAACAGGACTGTGGGTGTATATTAAATCTGCTGGCAGCACCTCTGCAGGGGAAAACAGTACGTGTAGAACAGGACGACACCCCGGGACTCACTTGTCGTTCTCCTGGGAGATGTAAAGGCGATTGGACAGGCTGGCGAGGAAAGCTTCGACTATCACAGGGTCCATGGTCAGTCCAGCCTTCAGACACCTGTGGAGAAGTGGAATATGACTGGTGCAGGGTACAGGAGGGGCTAAATGTATGGAGCATATTTGGAGCTAGAGGGTGGGAGGGGCTGGACTGCAGGAGGAGGCAGCTCATTGGAGGAGAGGAGCGTGTGGGAGGGGCTGGACTGCAGGAGGAGGCAGCTCATTGGAGGAGAGCGCTCACCTGCAGATGTTGTCGATGGAGATGTCTCTCAGCTGCTCGTACATGGAGGGCTGGCCCTTCTTACTGGACAGCACACTGAGTGTGGACTGGGAGTGCTCGTTGGTCACGCTGATTTTGATATCTCCGGCCCCTGCAGACGGGGAGCCATGGTGATTTGGGAGTGGATCGGATAGAGGCAGGGGGATAACAATGATCAGAGTGCGTCAGTCAGCCATCGTCTCAGCTTCTGAGTGAATGATACTCTGCACAAACACAGTTTTACGGACTATCTCTTTCGACCCAATTAAACCTGTCCACATCAGTGACGTGCTCAGACGTTCAGAGGGGCAGTGGCTCCATCAGTGCTCTATGAGTGTTAATAATGGCTAATCCCAGCTACCAAAATCCTTCAGAGGGGCAGCTTAGCCAAAAGAGGGCAAATGGGCCGTTGCCCGGGCAACAATAGCACAGAGGTGTGCATGTCCCCGATCCACACTGTACTTCCCTGAGAAGTAGCTTGAGGCTAGCTTCCCCCTTTTCTGTTATTAATCTTATTAATCAATAGGTCCTTCGCAGGGTTATCGTCTAAGCTTATGATTCCCTTTTGACACTCAGGACTTTTAGCGTTATCATCCCTGACTTACGCACTTTGAGTTGTAATTCGCTCTGGATAAAAGCGTCCAGAGCCAAATGCTTGCAATGTAATGTAACGTAATCTTGACTGGGATTCAGTTATCAATTGTGATTAGCTTTGGCTTACTATTGAATGCAATTGTTCAATTTTATCCTCAATGATACCATTTTGGTATGAATTTTATGATTGCTGAATTCACCAAACTGTGTCGGTGAGGATAAAAATGAACACTTGCATTTCATAGTCAGCCCAACTTAAGGACTAATGTTGACTGAATCACAGCTCTTACTTCTGTAAATGTAGGAATGAGCATGCAACAGTTCAAATTTATACCCTCCATTAAACTGTGGACCAGGTTAACATGAGAGGGTCAAAATCACCTGTGGTATACTGGCTGTGGTACAGGTGAGAGGGTGGGGCAGACTCACCTGTGCTGTACTGACTGTGGTACTTGTAGAGCTTGACCAGAACAGGTGAGGGCACGACCAGGAAGTCACGTAGAGACATTGTGACAGAATGTGCTACGACAGGGAACCGCTCGCACAGACGACCCAAACCCTGGGGAAAGATTAATAAATATAAATGCAATATTAAACTACATATTAAATTAATCTACAACCCATAAATAAAGTGCTGTCTTTCTATAATAAGTACAATATATATATATTTTTAAATGTGCACATTTTTAAAGCATACACTGAACTCACATGCTCTGAGTGTGTCACATGTGTTATTTTGCTGGGGACTGTTTAGCCCATGTTGCCATGGCGATACCTGGCTGGGGGGGGGGGGGGGGGGGACTCACCTGCAGGCAGCAGATAAGAAGGGGCATGTGAGCGATGATGACCTTGCTGGAGGTTTTGGACTGCAGCTTCTCAGACAGCTTAGTGCAGAGGTTCTCTGCACCTGGATCAGGTAAACAGCAGAGAGAGGGAGAGAGAGAGAGAGAGGGAGGGAGGGGTTCAGTGCAGCTCACTTTGAAAGGAGTACGCCCACATTTCTGCAGTGTTCTCACACTTTCTTCAACATCAAGCTGAAGGACTTTTCAATGACCTTCAAGGCTCAATTTCCCCAAACCAATGGGTCCAATGCAGCATATTTCATAACAGTACCGTAAAAAATGTTTAATTAATCGCCCCAAGGTTGAGCAGATTTCATGCAAATACAGGAACACAGGGAAGAACAGAAGACAGGATTTGCCCAACTTTGAGAGAGCAGGAGCTCAGAACAGTGTCTGCATACAAAACCTTTTACAAAAACTATCAAGACTTGATTGAATTTTAGGTTTTTCCTCAAATTAAATGTTCAAGGAATCTCAGGGACTGTGGGATCCCTGCATTTGGGCTTGCTTAAAGAGACGTGGTTTCGTAAGCAAAAGTATAAAACCACATCTGTAATGTTATGTGTTGCAGGAAAGACTTCCTCAGTTCTGAGCGGTAGTAGGCTAAGGTACAGAACTTCCGTTCCAGTGGTATTTATAATGCTAAGTGTGGACTGGTGCAGTGGCTACAGATATTTCTCCTTGAATTACTTAATGGGGTTAAATTCGCAAAAACAGAGAAATGAACTGGCAACCGAATGCACATACACTGACGCCAAAAGCACAGTCAAAAGATAAGTCAGTCTCCCGTGTATGTTGAGCATTAAGCCCACAGATACCTGCGGGCGAACCTTGTCTTTCTGCTCAGTGCTTGGGGACAGACAGTATAGATATGAGTCACTGGGCCTATCGTTGAGTTCAGTGCTTTTGGAAAGACAGAATGTGACACATATAAACCAGACTAAGGGAACTGCTCCCTTCCCTGCTATGGCAGATTGGGCGTTGCCATGGCAATGTGGCAGCGTACCTTGCTCCTCCTTGACAGCCCAAACCATGAGGTCGACGCAGGCGGCGTTGGCCTGGCAACGCAGCTTGAGGGGGCTGAGCTCGTTGTGCAGCCGTTCCACGTCATGCAGGATCTTCTGCAGCTCTGATTGGCTGCTGCTGAACTGTTCCAGCACAAAGTCATGCACTTCCTTCACGAACGCCGTCTGCAGGTCTGACCACGGGAAGCACAGGGAAGCACGGGGAAAAACAGGAAGAAGCATGGAGAAGCAGGAAGAACACAGGGAAAATAAGGGAAATACAGGTAAACACAGGGAAATGCAAGAAAACGGGTAAAAGCAAGGAAATTCAGGGAAACACGGTCAATCCAAGCCTGATTCAGGAAATTAATTAAAGTGTAATTAATTAATTCCTCGGTTCCCACTGGAACATCCACTTACTGACACATTTGCTAAGATCTCTCACGTGCTGCCCCAAGATACTGCTCTCATTCAAGTAACCTGAATCAAGCCTGAACCTTTTATTTACTGCGGTTACTACAGCCTTTTACAACCAAAGCAAATGGAGCTAGAAAAACAAAAGACAAAAACTTAAATATTTCAGAACTAACACATACTGTATTGTTTTACATTATGTTTTAAATCATTTGTAATAATTTAAAGTCGCAAGTAATGATACATAACTGCAAAACTACCTGGATATAAATGAGAACATCTCATAAAAACAATAATTCAGGGATTAATCAAAGGTGGCCTGTCATAAATGAGGTACAGAACAATAATCTCGACCCAGTTTGTCTTTATTCTTTTAACTAATACTGTTATATAATACACTTTAATTTGCTTAAATAACATGCAAGTGAAAGTTTTTAAAAATGTACACTTTGGGAATTATCCTCTTGGGGGCAGTACCACCAATTGTGCAGTGACTGTGAGTGACTTTAAAAACAAGAATTTATCCCACAGTGAGTGACCCCAGGCAGCCCTTTTACCTTTCATATAGTACAGGGTGTCTCTGAGCATTTTAAACATGTCCACATACAGAGGGTCACTGAAGGTTTTGTAGTACAGGCTCACGCCCGGATTCATCTGCAAAAGAAACGGATCCGTGATGTCAGTGTTCTTCAGGAAATCCTCTGAGCACAGGAGAGGACAAAGGTGAAAAGCTGACAGTACTCACCTCTGTAAATTCAGCCATGGTGGAATCCAGAGTTTTCAGGAAAGACTCAGAAACAAACTGCTTCACCTGCATGATATTGTACTGTTAGGAAACTTCAGTTTTGGATAATTCCGCATTGTTTTATAGTAGTTTCAATCTTGTTTTTATTTGTACTAGAATATATTTTACAATCTTTCAACTCCGTATTTTCACATAAAGAGATTATTCCTGTTTGCCATTTATTATTTTAAAGTGGTTTTAGAAAAATAAGAATACAAGGTTAAAAACAGGCCATTCCACCCAATACAGCTTATTGTTTATGGATTTCATTTAAATGCTATAATTAATTATTTTATTCCATTGCTTTTAATCTCTAACCACCTCAATATCTTTGGTATTCTTACGTCATCATGTTGACCTCTGCTCTCCATAATCGCTGGTTATTATTTTGATTATAGTAAAATTATATCTGACTACAGTATTAAACTTTGTGCAGTAAGACTGGAATGTTCTGCACAATGAAATATATTATTTCATCATTATTTTATGAATTGTGTTTATTTAAGCTACAGTGTATTCCGTAAAAGACAAGCAGTAGTAGAGTCGTAATGGAGCAGTGGAATAGCTACAGCAGCAGGAGTAGAGTAGTAGGGGAGCAGTGATAGAGTAACAGAGCAGCAGTAGAGACAGTAGTAGGGGAGCAGTGATAGAGTAACAGAGCAGCAGTAGAGACAGTAGTAGTGGAGCAGTACAGGAGCAGTGAAAGAGTAACAGAGCAGCAGTAGAGACAGTAGTAGTGGAGCAGTGATAGAGTAACAGAGCAGCAGCAGAGACAGTAGTAGTGGAGCAGTACAGGAGCAGTGATAGAGTAACAGAGCAGCGGTAGAGACAGTAGTAGTTGAGCAGTACAGGAGCAGTGATAGAGTAACAGAGCAGCAGTAGTAGAGTAGTTGTGGTGCAGTACAGGAGCAGTGATAGAGTAACAGAGCAGCAGTAGAGACAGTAGTAGTGGAGCAGTACAGGAGCAGTGATAGAGTAACAGAGCAGCAGCAGAGACAGTAGTAGTGGAGCAGTACAGGAGCAGTGAAAGAGTAACAGAGCAGCAGTAGAGACAGTAGTAGTGGAGCAGTGATAGAGTAACAGAGCAGCAGCAGAGACAGTAGTAGTGGAGCAGTACAGGAGCAGTGAAAGAGTAACAGAGCAGCAGTAGAGACAGTAGTAGTTGAGCAGTACAGGAGCAGTGAAAGAGTAACAGAGCAGCAGTAGTAGAGTAGTTGTGGTGCAGTACAGGAGCAGTGATAGAGTAACAGAGCAGCAGTAGAGACAGTAGTAGTGGAGCAGTGAAAGAGTAACAGAGCAGCAGTAGAGACAGTAGTAGTGGAGCAGTACAGGAGCAGTGAAAGAGTAACAGAGCAGCAGTAGAGACAGTAGTAGTGGAGCAGTGATAGAGTAACAGAGCAGCAGTAGAGACAGTAGTAGTGGAGCAGTACAGGAGCAGTGATAGAGTAACAGAGCAGCAGTAGTAGAGTAGTTGTGGTGCAGTGATAGAGTAACAGAGCAGCAGTAGAGACGGTAGTAGTGGTGCAGTGATAGAGTAACAGAGCAGCAGTAGAGACAGTAGTAGTGGAGCAGTACAGGAGCAGTGATAGAGTAACAGAGCAGCAGTAGAGACAGTAGTAGTGGAGCAGTACAGGAGCAGTGATAGAGTAACAGAGCAGCAGTAGAGACAGTAGTAGTGGAGCAGTGATAGAGTAACAGAGCAGCAGTAGAGACAGTAGTAGTGGAGCAGTACAGGAGCAGTGATAGAGTAACAGAGCAGCAGTAGAGACAGTAGTAGGGGAGCAGTACAGGAGCAGTGATAGAGTAACAGAGCAGCAGTAGTAGAGTCGTAGGGGAGCAGTACAGGAGCAGTGATAGAGTAACAGAGCAGCAGTAGAGACAGTAGTAGTGGAGCAGTACAGGAGCAGTGAAAGAGTAACAGAGCAGCAGTAGAGACAGTAGTAGTTGAGCAGTACAGGAGCAGTGAAAGAGTAACAGAGCAGCAGTAGTAGAGTAGTTGTGGTGCAGTACAGGAGCAGTGAAAGAGTAACAGAGCAGCAGTAGAGACAGTAGTAGTGGAGCAGTGATAGAGTGACAGAGTAACAGAGCAGCAGTAGAGGGGAGTAGTACAGGAGCAGTGATAGAGTAACAGAGCAGCAGTAGAGACAGTAGTAGTGGAGCAGTGATAGAGTAACAGAGCAGCAGTAGAGACAGTAGTAGTGGAGCAGTACAGGAGCAGTGATAGAGTAACAGAGCAGCAGTAGAGACAGTAGTAGTGGAGCAGTACAGGAGCAGTGAAAGAGTAACAGAGCAGCAGTAGAGAGTAGTAGGGGAGCAGTACAGGAGCAGTGAAAGAGTAACAGAGCAGCAGTAGAGACAGCAGTAGTGGAGCAGTACAGGAGCAGTGAAAGAGTAACAGAGCAGCAGGAGTAGAGTAGTAGGGGAGCAGTACAGGAGCAGTGATAGAGTAACAGAGCAGCAGTAGAGACGGTAGTAGTGGAGCAGTGATAGAGTAACAGAGCAGCAGTAGAGACAGTAGTAGTGGAGCAGTACAGGAGCAGTGATAGAGTAACAGAGCAGCAGTAGTAGAGTAGTTGTGGTGCAGTACAGGAGCAGTGATAGAGTAGCAGAGCAGCAGTAGAGACAGTAGTAGTGGAGCAGTACAGGAGCAGTGAAAGAGTAACAGAGCAGCAGGAGTAGAGTAGTAGGGGAGCAGTACAGGAGCAGTGAAAGAGTAACAGAGCAGCAGTAGAGACAGTAGTAGTGGAGCAGTGATAGAGTAACAGAGCAGCAGTAGTAGAGTAGTTGTGGTGAAGTACAGGAGCAGTGAAAGAGTAACAGAGCAGCAGTAGAGACGGTAGTAGTGGAGCAGTGATAGAGTAACAGAGCAGCAGCAGAGACAGTAGTAGTGGAGCAGTACAGGAGCAGTGATAGAGTAACAGAGCAGCAGTAGAGACAGTAGTAGTGGAGCAGTACAGGAGCAGTGATAGAGTAACAGAGCAGCAGTAGAGACAGTAGTAGTGGAGCAGTGATAGAGTAACAGAGCAGCAGTAGAGACAGTAGTAGTGGAGCAGTGATAGAGTAACAGAGCAGCAGTAGAGACAGTAGTAGTGGAGCAGTACAGGAGCAGTGAAAGAGTAACAGAGCAGCAGTAGAGACAGTAGTAGTGGAGCAGTACAGGAGCAGTGAAAGAGTAACAGAGCAGCAGTAGAGACGGTAGTAGTGGAGCAGTGATAGAGTAACAGAGCAGCAGTAGTAGAGAGTAAGCAGTGATAGAGTAACAGAGCAGTAGAGACAGTAGTAGTGGAGCAGTACAGGAGCAGTGAAAGAGTAACAGAGCAGCAGTAGAGACAGTAGTAGTGGAGCAGTGATAGAGTAACAGAGCAGCAGTAGAGACAGTAGTAGTGGAGCAGTACAGGAGCAGTGATAGAGTAACAGAGCAGCAGTAGTAGAGTAGTTGTGGTGCAGTGATAGAGTAACAGAGCAGCAGTAGAGACGGTAGTAGTGGTGCAGTGATAGAGTAACAGAGCAGCAGTAGAGACAGTAGTAGTGGAGCAGTACAGGAGCAGTGATAGAGTAACAGAGCAGCAGTAGTAGAGTAGTTGTGGTGCAGTACAGGAGCAGTGATAGAGTAACAGAGCAGCAGTAGAGACAGTAGTAGTGGAGCAGTGATAGAGTAACAGAGCAGCAGTAGAGACAGTAGTAGTGGAGCAGTACAGGAGCAGTGATAGAGTAACAGAGCAGCAGTAGAGACAGTAGTAGTGGAGCAGTACAGGAGCAGTGAAAGAGTAACAGAGCAGCAGTAGAGACAGTAGTAGTGGAGCAGTACAGGAGCAGTGAAAGAGTAACAGAGCAGCAGTAGTAGAGTAGTTGTGGAGCAGTACAGGAGCAGTGAAAGAGTAACAGAGCAGCAGTAGAGACAGTAGTAGTTGAGCAGTACAGGAGCAGTGATAGAGTAACAGAGCAGCAGTAGAGACAGTAGTGGATTCTGTACCAGGTGTAGCAGTAGCCTCAGCAGATTCGGGGGTATGTTGAACTCCTTGCTGTTGCTCCCGGTGAAGAGGGGAGAGATAGAGAAACTGGAGCTGATGGTGGAGAAGTAGTAGTCAGGATCCACCGCGCTGCCATCAGGGAGGTACGAGCCTGGAGAGAGTGAGAGGCCCATTAGCACGTTAGCACAATCTTCACCCCAAACATAGAGCTGGTCGCAACGAAACCACCATCACCCCATCATCCCTTAAAATAGCTGGGTGATTTCCTCCAGTACCTCCATCTTTACTGAACCATTTTCATGCACCTCACTATTTTCCAGGAGCTCATCTTGATCAACTTTTTAGGCATCTTGGGACATTTTTCCAGTCTTTTCAAGATAAACTTGATTATCTTGTTTTTTTCTTGTTTCCCCTCTGAAAAATGCCCATTATAAATCAAAGGCAGAGAAACCTGCAAGCAAGCAGAGCTGTATAAAAATAGAGACTAATTGATTGATTTGCTTTGATGAACAGATGGAGATATTGGCTTTTCCTTCTTTCATCACAGCGGGGCGAAAGACCGAGGCTTTGAGGAAGCCAGCGAGCGGCGAGGGAGGGAGATTTCCGATGAGAAGAGGGGTGCAAAAACACCGGAATTACTTCACCAGTGGTCCCTGACACAAGCATTAAACAGGGGTTAACAATGAATTAAACAGTAGAAAAGATTTTTATTGCGCTCAGAGTAGAATTTTTCCTTTTGGCTTACTTACACAGATATAGCGCACACAGTGCAGTATGATAAAAATGTGTGTGTGACAAGAGTGCCACTTCTCATCATGTCACCAAACCTCTTTGGAGAACTCTCACTCAAACAAACACAAAACCAAGGCTCCCAACTCAAGAGTATGCCTGTCTATTTCAGCCCTTATCCTGCAAATGTTCCCCAAGTTCAAGTAACGGTTGTGTTTCTAATGACCTCCTTAGTGCAAACAGTACAAACGAGTTTCAGCAGCTAGCCTGCTAACGAGGACCGATAAGGGAGCACATATCACGTCAGTTCAGCCTCTTTGCACGTGCTCCGGGCAGAGCTCAGAGCGGATTTTAAAACTGCTCCCAGAGCGAAGCGCGGCTTTGGCACCAGCCCACATCCCTGAGCATTTGACGCCTTGCAACACTAATCACCCACTTAGATCTGCAGATAAAGTGCTGTTGGCTGTTTCTGAGTCTAGGTTAAAACCCCAAGGAGAGCTCACAGACTCAAACAGCTTTCCAGTGCAACAGCTGCTTCAGTGACCTCCTTTAAAACCTGCATTAATAAGCATTGTTTTTACTAGTTTTTAACTTTGTTCATCATTGACTCTCTAATACTTTCTACTAAAATGTTTCTATTTAATTGTTTTATGCACTGTCAGTTTACATATCTTTGTAATTATATAATAATTATCTAATAATTATTACTACATGGATATGATGACTAATAATACAACTGTTAAGGATAAGAGCTTATGGCATTCTATTATAAGAGTGAAAATCTTGACATATCTGCCTTGCAGTAACATTAAAACCCTGTAGTTATAAGTGGTTTGCTAGGATGTTTCAGGTCTGGGTCTCCTTATGAAAAACATCTACCATAATATCCCTGCATATCCCCACTCCAGCAGGCTACAGCATGCCTGTCTGTACCCTCACTCATAAATCTGCACCATGCGGGCTGTGTTATGGTTGTGTATTTGAGCCCATTGGAATGTGGAAATGTAATGCTTTGAGAAATTTTAATCTTTCACAAACATAACTACATAGCCTTCAAGTCACGTTGCCAAATTTCTTCTCTATTAAAACTGCAACTGATAAAATTGGGGAATATATTAAGTGTATGGCGAGAGGAAGGCGATATCCAGTCTGCAGAATTACAGATTTTAAAAAAAGATTGGTTCAACGTCTTTTTTTTATAAATTCCCCTTTCCCAGCCAAAGACAAATATATCAGCCCACTGAAAAAAGTTTTTCCTTCCCAGGAGGAGGAAGCTGTGGTCATGTGACTCCTCAGACTCTGTGCCCATTGGCCCTCGCCTCTTTCCACACTGCAGATGAGTCACCCATTACAAATCGCCTACTTCACAATTGCCTCGTGGTGCAATAGTCAAAATAGAGCATGTTCACTTCAGTGATTGTCTGTTGTGTTTATGTTCAACTGTAAGTCGCTTTGGATAAAAGCGTCAGCTAAATGACAGTAATGTAATGTAATGTAATGTCAAAATTATGTGCTGCCAATTTCACACAGCAAGAATGTGACGCTTGTGTGGCTGTATATTATAACAGAGACCCTGAGTTTTCACATAAATGATGCACCATTTATGAATATAAATCATTTAAACATAATGCAACTAATCAATTACCTTGTGATCATGTGACTGTCAAAACAGTGCTCAAAGAATTCAAAATACTGTCAAATCTTGGACAGATACTGACAACTGCCAACAATGTAATGAGCTGACTTCCACAGTGTTCTAAGACGGCTTGATGTCTGAGAGTTTTTTTGTGCAAGGTTGTTTAACAGGAGACATTTTCAACATTCAACCCAAAACACATGAATTCATCCTTCACGCTGATTGGCTTACCTTCAAAATACTGTGCGGAGTGACCTGACGCAGAGGTTGGAGACGGGCCTGCGCGATCTGGGCTCACCTACAGAACAAATCTCAATCACAGACTGCAGGCTGCGCCACACAGGGTTCATCACACAGAAAGGCTACGACAGGTTACTCAAATTTCATCACTTAAATTGTGACTTAGACTAATCCCTACAGCCCTGAAACAGACCTGGGATTTTATACAGGCTTTATGGTTTCATTGTCATTATGCTGTCAATTTTAATACTTTCAATACTACTATTTTAATAGTCATTACTTTAATCCTTTTTATCTCTCAGAATCACTCTTGTCATAATTTTAATATTTTAATTTTTTTTTATTATTTTGTGTTGTACTGCTGGATATCTGCAATACAAGTAAAGACTCTGTTGTATTATTATAAAAACAGGACAACACCACAACCCTCCAGACTGGACACTAAAACCCAGCTCGAGAGATACAGATCTTCTGTAAAAGAATTATTGATGGGAGAGTGGGTTACCATGGCACCAACATGGGTGGAGCTACCACCAGTTTACCAGCAAATCACTCATCTGGATCAATGATTGTGCTTTGTTGCACACTAAGAGAAGATTCCATTGATTATCTGAAAGTCACTGAATGACAGCTAACAGTAGCTCCACCTATTTTCTGAGCGGATCTCCAATTCCTCCATACATGGAGAGCAACCATATGGCCTGATATGAGTAGTGTAGCCCCCTATTGGTGAGGAGGGAAAAGAGCGCAGCTGACCTGAGACAGATTAGATGTGCTGCTGGTTTTGCGCCGCAGTGTGTCTCCCTGGCAGACTGTGAGATAGGAGCTGGGCAGGATGGAGCGGAAGTCGTTGAAAGAGCGCCGCCGCACGCCCTCCATCTCGTCCGTCACGTGAAGGACCTGCTGGCCACCCCTGGGAAACAGCTTGGACAGCAGTGACTCGTCTGTATTACTGAAGCGGCCGCAGGCCCGCGTCACCCCCAGCAGGCATGGAACTGCGTACCTGCACAGGTACTCTGCAAGACAACAGCATAAGTGTGTCTCCTTTCTTTGAACACATTACAGCTCACATCTCAAATGAAGCCAGAGTGAAATTTCTGCACCCACAAGCAATAAAACAATGTAAAAATCTGAAAAAATCTGCTCCTCTTTGGGTCCTGGAACCCAGTGTTCCCTCTGTCTTCATTTAAACCTTCAACAATGTGGGTCTCTATGATGAAACATTTCTGCATGCTGTTCTGAAATGGATGCACAGCACACCTTTTTAAGGTTTGTTACCTTTATCATGGTTCTCTGGAGCCTGGCACATCTCCAGAAGAGCCTGCATGACATCCATAACAGCTTCCAAAATCTAAAAAGGCAGAGAAGATGGGAAGTTCATTTTGTGCTGCAAACTGCTTTGTGATTGAGCCTGGCCTCGGTGCCAACAAACCCAGAGCCAAATACACAGACTTTTTTTTAGGGATTTTCACACTTGCACAAAATAGGATATAAATGCATCGGGTTCTATTCAGGAACAACTGCAAAACAGGCTGGGCTTTTTCAAACGTGCAACAACCAGGGGGAAATGGAACCGTGTGACTGAGGGGGACCACCGGAGCTGACCTGGCCCCGTGAGGAGTCATCTCTCTGCGCCACATCTGACAGCAGCGTCACCAGGCAGAAGCTGAAGTTCTCCGCGACTGGAAGGGCTTCTGCGTGACCGAGAGCAAAAACAGCACCAGTGCCGTCCGTTTAACGAGAGTACAGCATACTCGTGGACGTACAAGAAAAACCAGATTACACAAACTGTACAAACGTTGGAGAGGAAATTACAGAATATGCTAATCCCAAGGAAACTGATTACTTTTCATGGTTTAAATGGCAAACGTCATAAGAAGATTTATTTACCTCGCCCTTTTCTTCCAGTGCTCTCCTCAATCCACTGAACCCGCGGTAACCCTTTAAGCAGACCCAGTAAATATGGAACAATGGTGTCTTTGCACTGGAAAGAAAGAAAAACTCTCAAACGCCTTGCAAAGGTGTGAAAATATTTTCATGCATATCTAGTAAAAATACAAAGATTACTGCCTCCACTCTCTACTTCTTAGTTACTTCTCAGTACATCGTTAATTGGTTTACAGCAGGCAGATGTAATTTCTCACCATACTAGTTTGAGTGGTTAAGCCGTTTTAGTTTCCTGAACACGCTAATACCCGGTGTTAAACCCTTTACCTGCAAGTCCGATTCCACCAGGAAAATGCCAAGCGCTATCACTGCATCCCTGCGCCGCTCGTCCAGCTGGTATACGCCTCTTATATCCACGGGGCACATACATTGCAGCTTCTGAACCTGCAGCGGCAACACATAAAGATGAGCTGCGGTTATTCAAATCAATGAAAAATCTCCTCTTCGGGGCACAAGTCTTAGAAGAATCATTATTTGCTCTGCTTCAGGCAGAACGTACCTCACTGAAATTACATGCCGCATCGGAACGTGTTGACAGAGCAGTAAGGAATAGTGGCTGCGAGCTCACGGTGACTGACTTCACGTTAGGTAAATTAATAATTGTTGCTCACACTGACTTTATGCGCCTACAAAATCAACGAGTACACAAAATGAACAGTTCATTAAGCTAGCTAGTTTGATGGCTATTGTGGTCCGAGTTCCAGAAAAGCATTAAACGGAATAACAATTAGCTACCTGTACCTATCTCTAGAAAGCAAACGGCATAATTATGAGTTAACAAACGTTAGCTAGATGGCTACTTTGATAACTACCTTGGTTGCGAGAGGAAGTGTTTACAAAATGGCAACGACAATCACAGCGGTAACAAAAGCTGTTTGCTTTGATATCCCCAACAAACAGGTGTAAGTGAGCAACAACGAAGGTACACTTTTTTTCTCCAGTATGCAGATGTTACCGCACTGAGCTGGTGCACTATTTTACTTGGGATCAACCGTGCAATACTCCATTCACTAAAATAACTAGCCTGCCAAACCAAATCAGAATAGCCGATGTTGGTTATGACTATCTTATCTACACTGGTTTACATGTACACTATATGTTTGTGATCATGTTTCTTAAATTGCCGCTAGGTTAATATTCACTCAGCTGTCAGTGACAGAATTTGACAGCTAGCAAATCAATGAACCCAATCAGTGCACAGCTAGTGAACATTAGCGAAGGTTAATTCTTTACTTTATAGTACTGGGTAAAGAACTCTATTTTCAAGAGATAGTCTGACGTGAACATTAAAATGCATTTAAAGATACAATTACAACAACCGTTCAGCTAGCTATTACACAGTGTTGGATGTTATAGCTGGCACTTTCTATAACAATACAACAAAACTGTTTTAGTTAGCGTAGCCACGTAACCAAGCCAGCCGACTATGGGTGGGTGAATTAGTGGTCTTACACACAGACAATTGTCAATGGCGCAGACCGCGGAATTCTCGTTTCATCAATATATTCCAAATTTCAATAAAACAACCGACTACTCACTTTGTCGACCGGAGCAGGTCGGTGTGCTGCCAGTGATCGAGCAAGAGATAAAACTGTGTTAAAATAAAACCCTCTTGTTCCTCCCCCTTTCGCCGACATGTTTGCCTCCCCATCAAGCAACAGGGGTAATGGATTAAAAAAAAGTTGGGTGGACAAGGAAACAACATAACTACGGGAAGTCTGTTGGTCCAATATAGATGCAGTGCAATTTATTCGCAGAAAGCAAACAAAAACAGACAGCACAGATGTCCCAAACGTAATTATAAAAGGTAAATATGATTTGTTCTGATGGTCTATTCGGATATTATACAAGATCTAACAATAGTGCACATAAATATTATTGAGCAAGCTAAATAGCCAACGTTAGCAATTGCCAGCACCAGTGCAACCAATGAAATTTCGGGGGTCCTACAGCACATTCTGCGTCACTAAAACGGGACAGGAAACAGCGCAGGGGAAAATCAGCTGACAAAACGACAGCACAGGACGTCCATCTTCGACATAACGGGTGGAGGTGCGGGTTGTAATGTAAGTAAAGTAACGTTGTTAACGTATAAGTATGTTACAAATGACCTAGCTAAGTATTCCTGATAAATCTCTTGCTAACTAGTCTAACAGCCAAAATGAATCGTTCGTGGACAGCCGTCTGGCTAACTATCGCTATTGCAGGCTAAATTGTTTTTGGTTGTTGGTATTGATATGCATTAGCAGTGATGTGTGACGGTAGTAGCATAGCTCGTTTGCCTGGCTAGCTTGCATACTATCCTGAGCACTTAAATCCTACGTATTGTTTAGGGTGAGTCAGCAGCAAAATGATGAAATATATAAAACACGTTTTACCGGTGAAACGATAACAGCTAATTGTTCGGGATAAACCTGTTGCCATGCCCGCTATGTGAAATGTCAAGTTGTGTTGTTGCTGTTTGACAGTTAATGATAAGCTAGTTATTCAGATGATAGTTGTACTGCTGACTTACGTCAGTGGCTAGGCAAGATAAGATGAATAACGTTAGTTGGATGTCTTTTGGACGTGTAAGAACAGTTGGGAAATTAACTGTACGAAAACTGTCCAGCTATAACTAGGAGTCATGTCAGCATACCCCAACACCCACAATCCTTTTGCCGATGACGACGATGACGACGTGGTGGAGGACTTCGGCCGTGGTGGCGGCTACGATGACTCGAAGGAAAGCCGCCTGAGTGAGGCAGAGAGGCGGCAGAGATGGCTGAAACAGGAGGTGATGCGGACGGCGCAGTCCGCCGTGGACAGCAGCCACCGCTCCCTCGGCCTCATATACGAGTCTGAGAAAATGGGCACAGACACTGCGGAGGTAAGGGCGTCCGAAGGGTATAGTACTCTCCTTGGTTTTGAAACTTTAACACTCTTGATGGGACAACAGTTAGTGTTAGCTAAATAGTTCCTCTTCATGAACAAATGTCGCTTGAAGTGTCCCCATATACAATTGGAGTGTTAATGTTGCAGTATTTTCTGTATGCCTGTGGCGTTAATCCCTAATATGTTTCTGTTTGCCGCAACAGTAGGCCTACTTGGCAGAGTGCTTGAATTCCTTTAGTTG
This sequence comes from Albula glossodonta, assembly GCA_019788955.1. Classification (NCBI taxonomy): domain Eukaryota; kingdom Metazoa; phylum Chordata; class Actinopteri; order Albuliformes; family Albulidae; genus Albula; species Albula glossodonta. The sequence goes on from JAFBMS010002593.1 coordinate 19,734, forward strand.
GATCGATTTGTTTTTCTTTGTGTGACACAAGCACTGCCCTAGATGCACGTACAACCCTGTTAATGCGCCTATGTCATAACAGAAATGCGGTGAAGACATATATTTTGCGAAGTGGAAAGTGAAAGAGTAGGCGGTACGTTTTCTGTTGCAGGGGAAATTCTGCAGGAAGTCAGCCCCCCAAAGCAACTTGCGGTCGGCATCTGGGCTAACTGGTCACAGTTACTTTTAACCCCTTGTTTGAATTTCCCATTTTCTATTCCCTTTCTATTTTCTAATTCAAAACTGCCTCAGGCTGAAAAAAACATGGTCAACCACATTTCAGAACATTCTTTAAACTTTGAAGGTGTTTAGAAGCCCCTTAAGTCTTGTGCCATATTCCTCACCAAACCTTCATGGTATGTTTTTTTTTTTTTGAAACTTAAAATAATTCTGAAGTGTCACAATTCACCCATGTGTAGCCTTGGTATTTTAAGTACTTGTATGGGTCATTTGTTTTTTGTAGTGCAGCATTGGTACTTTTCATGGTTCCCTGCACATATCTCAGAGTTACTGGCTTGCCTCACCAGCAGTGGCTCTTACCAGCTCTTGTCCCTCCAGCCATGGGCCAGCTGAGGGTGTAAGCTGTGCAAGCAGGTTTGATTGGTGGGTAACAATGAGGTCACTGTGTGATAAGGGTACTTTACAGATCAGTTGATTAGATCGTCACGTTTTGCACATGGGCAGAAATTCCTGTTCTTCCCAGAAATGCAGTATTACTCACAATAACTGAGCTGTTCCATTCAGTGTGCAAACATTGAAAGAGTATATCGGTTGTTGGAGTGGTAGTGATAGTAGCATTTATAGTAGAAACAAGGTCACACAGTGTTTTTTTGTTTATTGTTGCTTGTCTGCTGCAATGGGGAAATTTGTGTCATGCAAAAATCAAGCATGGCAGCATAAATATACCAATACGATTATGCTGACACACCTGGACACACAGGTAGAGCCCCTGGACAGGCATGACAGCGCCCTCACCTCAGTCCTCTAAGCCAGATGTTCTAAGGTGTAGAACTGGGGGGACCCCCTGTGTGCTGGTTTTTTCATTGCCAGTTTGTTGATCATTTAATGTTGTCAAACACATGTGGTTAAGTTCTGCCATCTTTTTCTCCCTAAAAAATACTTTAACATATGACAGGTTTGTCCCATTTCCATTTGCTTTTGCTTTGGAGTTGTTCATTTTTTTAATCAAGTCGTTTAATTTCAGTGACCAGGAGTCCACACTTTCACAAGTGATTTTCTTATGAACCTTAACTTGATGACATCACATTGACTCTGATGAGGTATCGCTTTGATGTGATAGGATGTGACGCAGTGCCGCCTCTCTCTGATTGGCCTCCCTGCAGGAGCTGATGCGCCAGGGCGAGGCGCTGAAGAGGGCAGAGCGGATGGTGGACGGCATGGACGAGGACCTGAAGACCAGCCAGCGCCACATCAACAGCATCAAGAGCGTGTGGGGCAGCATCACCAACTACTTCAAACCCAAACCAGAAACCAAGCCCCTGACAGAGCAGGCGCCAGCGTACCAGCCCAGCAGCAAGTAAGACCCTCCCCAAAAATCCCCCCAACACCCTGACCAATCAGGTCCTAGTGTACCAGCCCAGCAGCAAGTAAGACCCTCCCCAAAAATCCCCCCAACACCCTGACCAATCAGGTCCTAGTGTACCAGCCCAGCAGCAAGTAAGACCCTCCCCAAAAATCCCCCCAACACCCTGACCAATCAGGTCCTAGTGTACCAGCCCAGCAGCAAGTAAAACCCCTCCCAAATCGTATGGCTGCATATAGCAATGACGTCATGTTTGGAAATGTGAGTGAGCACATCAGAGTTTGCCTCCAACTATGACATCACCCCTTGAGAAGCAGAATGTTATTGGTTACCATGACCAGGGACCTTTGTCTTTAGCTCATTGTACCTCTTGTAGAGCACAGCAGCCAATGAGGACCTTGGTTTGAAATCTCCAGCAAGTCTTTCCTCGTTACATAAGCATTGTTGTGTTTTATTGTCTTTTTTATCTGTCATTTTTAGCTAATTTGATTGGCTGGTTGTATTTCCAGACTGCAGAATGCGCTGTCTGAGAGCAAAGAGCAAGAGCACAAATACCAGGCCAGCCACCCCAACCTGAGGAAGCTGGACACTTCAGGTAAACACGGTGTGATCTCACTCCAAACTGAGAACTGAGTACACAATCACATCTTATCAGTATCAAAGTCTTTATTATCGCTGATAGGGAGAGGTCAGCATTAAGCCAAATCAAGCAGACTTTCCATTCATTAACCAAGTCAAGCTGTTCACAAGAGAGTCCAAAGCTAGCAGGACACTGAAAAAGGGAATGTTTTATTCTGAATGCTGCTTATATAAACATAATCAGTGCTCTGATGAGATCCTTCTTAGCTCTGCAATAATTATTCCCTCATTTGACATGATGTGTTTATACAGATATTTAAGGTAGCTTGTTTAATAAAACTTGGAATAACTGTTACCAGTCAATAATTTGTAATGTGGTATTCTGTCCTCTGTCTGTCAAAGCAACAGTCAGATCTGCGCCCAGAAATTCCTCTGTCCCTGTGGTGTTTGTGTTCAGTGGTACTGACTCTGTGGTGGTTTGTGATTTGTGGTTTTTGTCGTGCAGGATTTGGCGCTTCAGGGTCGATGTCAGACGCCCCAGCCTCCTCTCAGAACGGCTACTCCAAAAACCAGCATCTCCGAGCCGCCCACCAGCAACTGGACGACAACTTGGGTGAGACGCTGTGATGAGAATGGGCCTTTTGTCCCAAATGTGGTTCAGTATCATTGTATTACAAGTTTGGTTGGGTTCCCAAATGGATCGCTGTGATAGTATGCTTCAGCAAGGTATTTATGAGTTAAGTTAATATAAAGTTGCATAAATTGATTTTATGTAGGGGGAAAATTAATTTTATGAGTATGTGCTGAATGCAAAATGTAAATGCAATTTAAATGTCTGAAACAAGGGTGTTGTTTACTTGTATGTAAATTGACATGATGTTAAAGATTGTGATTGGTTCTTGAGTGCCATTGCTGCGATGTGTGAGATTGCGATTGGATCTTGAGTGCTGGTCATGTGATGTGTAACATTGTGATTGGCTTTTGGATGCAGATGAGATGTGCTCCGGGCTGAGCCGGCTGAAGAATCTGGGACTCGGTCTGCAGGCTGAGATTGATGACCAGGACGTGTCTCTGGACAACCTGCTGGGCAAAGTGGACCGGATGGACCTCAAGATCAACAGCACCAACCAGCAGCTCAAGAACCTGAAATAAACAAAGCGCCATATCCTGGACCTGCTCCTCCTGCATTCAAGATGCAAACCGCTGCTGAATCCCAATATACAATACCTATAGTTTTACCCTTTTTACCGTACCATTTCCAGGCACATGTAGATGCACGCACACACTCCTCATTGAGCCACGCAAACTCTTTCTCTCGCACTCTGTCCAGGGAGCGTCCATGAACATCACAGCAGGGCCGGATCTAGAGCCGGGAGAATCTGAGGGTGCTGGTAACTGTGAGTGTGTGCGGTTGCCGTATAGACACCTCTGCAATGAAATAAAGACACCCTCTCGAAGCGTGTAAGGGGATTCTGAGTTTCCCGTTTCCGTTGCCTATACAGAAAAGTATCCTATTTACGTTGGGTGCACATGGTGTTTGTGTTTATTTTCTGCAGCTCAGTCACACAAAAGCCTTTCTGGGATGCTTCCCACCAAGCCTGAGTCCAGAGTTAGGAGCAGCTGCATTATGTCACTGATTCAGCTGTGCCACGTTTTCAGTCTGTGTCCTCTTTTTATTTCTTATTGTGCATATGCAACAAAACTGCATCGCTGGCTTCTCTTGTGCTGATTCCATGAAGATTTGTTTGGATGATTTGTATTATCATAAATTTCTCCAAATGTGAAGTACATGACAGAATTTCTTGTATAACTCCAAAACTGCCATTATCTTTTTGTTTTGTTTTGTTTTGTTTTGTTAAATCTATTTTACAATGAGAAGCGGACTCATACTTCACCGTGGAGTTAGGTGGAAGGATGGGATCCCATTACCAATGTATTGATTTGAAATATGTGAAGTATATGGACACTAATTTGGTGAGATCAGTAACTGTAGTCCTCCCCATACGCTTTATGATTGGCCGTAGTTCTGTGTCAGAGCTCCCATTGGTTAAAGAGTGAAGGATGGATGGGTGACATCTTCAGCTTCACGTTCTCTGGTTTGACATATATGTAAAGGATCGCTGCCATTTTGGTGCAACGCCTCTCCTGTTGCACGGTATCGCAGTGCAGTTTTTCACTGCAATTAAGAGTCTTTGAGATTGCGACACTCCTTTACAAAGCAGCTGAATTCATCCAGGTGAGAGGTGTTATCAGTTTGTGCGCTATGAACGTAAGGGAAAGTCAAAGGCCAGAAATGTTGTGGTTAGTGAGGAGTCATGGGGGTGTTTTCACAAATGTCAGCACCATCTGAGGATGGTCCGTCTGAACTGTCTAAACATACACTTTGTTCTCCTGAAGGTCTGCCTGTTCTCTGTAAGCACTCAGTGCTTGATGGGTCATTTTAAGATATTGATAATTGTGATGCCTTGTGACACACTGTCCCAGTGAAAGAAGCTCAAATCACCTGGAGCTGTTCAGCAGATAAACTGGAATGTGGCGTCAATAAACTCATTTTTAAAACCACGTTTGGGTGAAATTATTTTCTGTATTTTGTGCCATCACGTGATTGCAACTGCGTCACAAGTACGTCAGCTGAATAATTGTCCTGCTGGGAGATCCAAACTGAATTTAAAGTAAAAAGAGTTCCATAATAAATATGGAAATAAAGTCCCAAGATAAATATATATATATTTGTGAATTTAAGTAATTTTTATTGCACAAATACTCTAAAGAGTGACTTGCGCATATAAACTTGTCCGATGTACTTCGCGATTGGATCAACAAACCATTAGATGGCGCAATTGTGCAAGTATTCAGGCAGCGTTTGAGGCAGTGTTTTTAATTCTTGCTGTGACGGTAAGTTATTTTTCCTCAGCAGATGTGGTTTTCTCTCCGAGGATGACCGCCGCTGTCATTATCATTCCTCCGCTCTAGGCCACCTGGTCGCGGAGATAGCGGGGAGCGCAGGCTCTCATTAGCGGCCAGGGCAGAATGCGCACAGGCGCAGGGCGCGGAGAGACACTCGCTCAACAGCTGGTTCATGTCGTGACAATGAACGCTGTGAAGAGAGAGTGGCACTTACCGCCTCCAATTGCTTTGGTGTGCACTATGGACACACGAATGGAATGCCACTTGTTTTGTAAGGAAACAAAACAAAGTTGCAAAGTTGTACTGTTTCATACTGGAGAGTAGCCAATATCTATCATAAGTATCATTAGTGTTAAGCCAATTTTCACATTGTATCTTTAACTTTAATTTAGTTTAGATTACAAATATAATCTTTGTACTGGAGCATGTGTTCTGTATAGCAATTTGCATGTTTCTGTTGCATCCACGATTTTTAAAGCAAATTAATCAATTAGGACCCATTTGTTCAGAATCACTGAGGATCCATGTAGCAACTGCGTTTTTTGTAGCTGAACTGGAGGTTGGTGTGTGTGTGTGTGTGTGCACGTGCGTGTGTGTGTGTGTATGTGCATGCATGAAGGGGGGAGGTTAACACCACTGGCATTTCATTATTGAGTAGCCAGGATATATGCTGGTTTTTATGGTCTCCTATCAATCAACAGCCAGTTTATGCCATGGGAAACATGGGAGTCTGGGAGCTCTTTAGCCAAACGCTGTCTTATATGAAGCACTTAAGTGCTAAAACATACCAAGAACCGGCATTTTACACCGGCCCAGTGGGGTTTGGAGTTGCGCTGCTCGGGTTTATGGTGTAAAAAGGGGGTGTGGGTGGGGCCAGGCCCTGGATCCTATCCCAGAGAATACACATGTACGGAGTTCACTCAGATATGCATTACTTCAGCCCTAGGCTGCCATCCCACACACACTAAATCAACTCCCCGCGCAGGGCGTGCTGGCCTGGTGCGGCCCGCAAATCCGCAGGCAGCATTTCTCATCGCTCAGCCATTCAGTCACTGCCCCAGAACAAAGGCCCTGAGGGGCCCCAGGTCTGCCAGGGCAGAGGGCTGGACCAATCCCGCAGCGGGGGCCCAAGTGACCCAACCCCCACCCCCCCCACATGTTACAGTGGTGCGATCCATCACAGGCCTATCCTCACAGCTCAAAATCATGGCAAAAACAACCCCCCCCCCCCCCCCCCCACAGGATGCAGCCACACAGTTTTAGTGAGGAGTATAGAGGATGGTGCGAGGTTGTGAGTGGGGGTGTTGTGGGGGTCAGGAGGGGGCACAAACAGCGATCGGAAGTGACCCTGTTGGTTTTGGGAATCCTACAGAGCGATGCTCTGAACAGCTGTCTTCATGTAAGCAAACAGCGGCCCCAGCATCCACAAAGGCGCGGGCGCGCTGGAATGCCCCTCTTTTCAGCCCCGATAATCCCAGAATCCACTGCTGTCAGGCCCCATCAGGCACCGGGCCAAAGACGCGCCTTCCTGCCTTTTGGTGACCCTGTCCGCAGCTCACAGAGGGTAAGCCAGGGGTGATGGGGGACACAAACCCACAACACCTATGCACACCACAGCGGGAAAAAAAAGAGTTACGCTGACTTGGTAGGGTGAAGCAGAGAGAGAGAGAGGAAGTCATGAGTGAGTGTGAATTTGTATACAGTATATGAATGAGGGGAAGGGGGTGCCAAATTGAAAATATTGTGAAGGATTCTGGCCCATATGCCCTGTTGCCTTTGGCAGTAAATGGGACTGGGTCTGTGTGGGTGCGTGTGTATGTGAGGGACTGTAAGTATGATGGCATACTGACTGCAGAATCCACTGAAGGGACCAGGGAGGGCTGATGCTATGGGCCACCGTGGCTAACTGCAGCGCTCTGTTCACACACAGTAACATGGGAAACAGCACCACGCCCCAGCTCCAGGCCGGGCAGTGCGAAGGGAAGGAAAGCCCACCCGTAGAGCACTGATAAATGAACCTTTAATTGTTTGCACAACATGTGAACACTGGAGCAGCGGCCGGGGCTGATAGGA
>JAFBMS010002594.1:0-26816 GCA_019788955.1 Albula glossodonta
CTTCAGATCACCTGCCATTGACAGTCCCGTTCTGAACATTTTCCTGTTGTGTTTTGACTAGTGAGCACTCTAGAGATGACTGTAAGAGTTGTTTTCAGAGAGCAAAATGGAACTGGTTCCATTGTTTGGGTGGAAATAATTAAAGTCACTTCACAGCCTGAGTGTGCATCTAATTATGTTCCCCTCGTTGAGATGTGGATAAGGCATAATGTGGCCTGCTCTGAATTCAGACTTCAGTTTCGTTCCCCAGGCTTCCTCGGCGTCTGCCGGTTTCAGTTCTCGCGTCTTCTGCAGCATCAAGATTCCGCTGTTGCTGACAGTCTCCTGTGGCCTCGCTGGTCACTGAGTGACCCAGGGGCTCGTCCGCGGATCCGCGCTGCGCGAACCCCCTCATTACGCCACCGATGGACCCGCCATCCTTAATTAGGGGAAAGCTGACCATGTGCTGCGGCGTCCGGAGATGATTTAGGGAGGACGATAAACGCGCCGTTGGGAGTTGACGGTGGCTGAGGAGGTGCGTAACCGGTCATCCCTGGCTCACAGGCGTCTCATTTGCTTTAATTAAACCTGCAATTAAGTCATTGAGAGGTCCGGTGGAACGGAGCCCTCAGCAATGGAGTGGACACTGGGAAAAAATGCGCGCAGGATTTACGACCTGAAATTGTGACCCGCGGAAGTCTCTGGAGGCAGTGACGTGTGCTTTGGGATGAAGACCCAGAAAAACATTGCGTCACACCTGACACTCCTCGTTACCTGTGTATAAATCTACATTGTCATCTAGCCTATGGATCCTCCGCTGTGTGTAACCTGACAGTGGCACTGTATGTGCATATAAGATGCGTCTCACTAGAGGTAGGGGAGGGACTCGTGTGTTATGTGAGAATTTACGAACTGACAGATTAAATCTACAATGTAGAATGTTTACCTTAAACAGGCAAAAACAGCCACAATCCGCTGATCCAAGTGATCATTTGGTCACTTGTTGTTACTTATTCGGATCAAAGAATTTTTCGATATAGCATTTCGTAAAAAGCGTGAGCTGAGCTTCACTGTTACGTCTCACCTGCCTCTCTGTGGCGCTTCACCCACCTCTCTGTGGTGTCTCAATGTGACATTTTCTGGGCACTGAGGACCCACACATGAGCACAGTTGACAAGAACACCGACAAATGACACATTTCCAGACTAAAGAGAGACAAAGATCCCTCTTTAAGGTAGACGACTAAGCCTGAAGTCACTGGCTTTTCTCTGTATGAGCAACATGACTGCCAGTCGTGTGGGGAAGATGGCGATGGTAAATTTATTTGTAAATTGTGAGCAGCGCAGTTTTTACGAAATCAATTTTGACAATCATTTGCAGAGTGAGAGTGAAAATGATTGTACATGGCTTCTGCAAAACGACCTATTGAGTTTTAGCACTCAAGACGGCGAGCTTTGACAGCATGTTAACTGACAAGTTTTTCCTCCAGAAAACTATCAATAATTCGTCCGTGTGAGCCAAGAACACTCATACATTTGCTAGAGTATCTCCGTTCACAGCACCCAGCCTACGTCCTCTTTTTCTGTCCAACTCTCTGAAAGCACCGGTACCAGCAGCAGGTAAATGGCGAGAGGTGTGTGCGGGGTCACCAGGTTAGCTACATGCCTTAGCCGTGTCTGGACACATGGGGATAACGCAACATGCGCACAGTTTGCGTTGAGTGTTTATCGGTTGCGCTTTATTTGTGAGAAGTTAGTGGGGTTTGCTGTGTGTGTATGTGGGTGCAGAGCATTTACGGCATTCTTTCTGTAATTCGTGGGGTCTGCCATATGTGTTTGGTGGGTTTGCTGTGCTGTAGAATGTGATTTTGGGGTTCAGTGCACGTGTTTGCATGGCGTGTGAAGCTGGTTTTGTCTTTTTTGATGAACATCGCTGGGTCTGTAGGATAAACATGCAAAGGTTACTATAATGTCAGCTGTAGGTCAGAGGGGTTTTGTTTGCTGTTTTGTAGATCACATTTCCATAATCGATAGAACGGGTCCAAAGGGTTTTGGGGGTCTTGTTCAACGGTCAAAGCATGCTCTGGTTTTTAAAGCGCTCCTTCGTCTCTCTGTGGACCTCTGGCTGAATTGATGGATGTGTTGAGGCTCATAACAAGATGCTGAGGCTGTAGTCGAATGAATCTCATTCTCAGCGTGTCCTCATGATTGTGTTGCCCTTCGTTGTATGATTTTCATAAGAAATGTCATAAGAAATTATGGAACTATTCATCCAGGCCTCTATTCTTATTGGTGTTTCATGTCTATTTTCTCTCATTTGGAAATGCTAGCCAGGTGTCTTGTGTCACTTCCTTGATACTTTTATCCTTATAAAGATCCCAGTTACTGAAACATGTTCCTTTCTGATTCACTCACCTGTTTCACCCTCAGCAGCCCCAGTGGAAGGGTGGGGCAGCAGCATTAGTCCCTGTGGGAGGGCGGGGCAGCATTAGTCCCTGTGGGAGGGCGGGGCAGCATTAGTTCCTGTGGAAGGGCGGGGCAGCAACAGCTTTAGTCCCTGTGGAAGGGCGGGGCAGCACAGCTTTAGTCCCTGTGGAAGGGGGGGGCAGCAACAGCATTAGTCCCTGTGGAAGGGCGGGCAGCAACAGCATTAGTCCCTGTGGAAGGGCGGGCAGCATTAGTCCCTGTGGGAGGGCGGGGCAGCATTAGTTCCTGTGGGAGGGCGGGGCAGCAACAGCTTAGTCCCTGTGGAGGGCGGGGCAGCATTAGTCCCTGTGGGAGGGCGGGGCAGCAACAGCTTTAGTCCCTGTGGAAGGGCGGGCAGCATTAGTTCCTGTGGGAGGGCGGGGCAGCATTAGTCCCTGTGGGAGGGCGGGGCAGCATTAGTCCCTGTGGAAGGGCGGGGCAGCAACAGCTTTAGTCCCTGTGGAAGGGCGGGGCAGCAACAGCTTTAGTCCCTGTGGAAGGGCGGGGCAGCAACAGCATTAGTCCCTGTGGAAGGGCGGGGCAGCAACAGCATTAGTCCCTGTGGGAGGGCGGGGCAGCATTAGTCCCTGTGGGAGGGCGGGGCAGCAACAGCTTTAGTCCCTGTGGGAGGGCGGGGCAGCATTAGTCCCTGTGGGAGGGCGGGGCAGCATTAGTCCCTGTGGGAGGGCGGGGCAGCATTAGTCCCTGTGGGAGGGCGGGGCAGCATTAGTTCCTGTGGGAGGGCGGGGCAGCAACAGCTTTAGTTCCTGTGGGAGGGCGGGGCAGCATTAGTCCCTGTGTGAGGGCGGGGCAGCATTAGTCCCTGTGGGAGGCGGGGCAGCAACAGCTTTAGTCCCTGTGGAAGGGCGGGGCAGCATTAGTTCCCTGTGGAGGGCGGGGCAGCATTAGTCCCTGTGGGAGGGCGGGGCAGCAACAGCTTTAGTCCCTGTGGAAGGGCGGGGCAGCATTAGTTCCTGTGGGGGGGCGGGGCAGCATTAGTCCCTGTGGGAGGGCGGGGCAGCAACAGCTTTAGTCCCTGTGGAAGGGCAGGGCAGCAGCATGAGTACGTGTGGAAGGATGGGGCAGCAGCAGCTATGCTAGCAGGTGGTCATTCTAATACAATAACAACATTGTACAACTTCTCTGCTTGCCATACAATAACTACCAACTACAGATACGGACGCAAAAATACAGATACAACTAACCTCAGCATTAGGAAACATTTTAACCTTATTTCAGCTAGTGTTAGCGATAGCAGATCATGCTTTACAATGGAGCTAAGATGGATAACGAGAAGGTAAGACTGGGAGCAGGTGAAAATAACTGGGTAAAAATCAAATAGGTGCATATCTAACAATTTGAACATGGTTGGAAAATATTTTATGGCCAGTTACATTTATGTGCAAGAATATGTTTATTACAAGAATACATTTTAAATGTACAGTACAATGGAATAGATATTTTTTGCCCCATTAAGTATGATTTTAAAGGTTCAGAGTGGATCCAGGTGCGCTCGGTGTATATGGCTGAATGTTTGTGCTGTTATTTTTCGTGCTGTTATTGTTGGTGCTCGTGGCGGCCTCAACGTTGTGGCGCGACACTCGCACCCTGCTGCTCCCTATTCGCTCGTATTCCTGACTCATGAGATGAAGTGGCAGGTCTCGGGCCTCCCAGCACATCATGCGTATGGCCTGTCTCCACGTCATTTTTCCTGAGTGTTATGACACCCATTTTATGACTGCTGATATATCGCGTGTGTGGGTAAACACGGCGAGCCGTGACAGAGGCCGAAGGGAAAATGCACGCATGGAGCGCGGCGCGGGGGAAGAGATATGTGTTACTCTCGGCCAATCATTTCAGCCTCCTCCTGGCCGTCCCGGCACGCCCCTCCCATGGCCCAGAGCAGGTGCCCAGGCAGCCTGGCATAACGGTTACCATGGCATCAGTTGTGTGCCAGGGAGAGTGGAGAAGAGGGGCAAAACCCAAAATGAGGATTATCGGCATCTTAACAAAATAGGGGTTATTTGCTCAAGAGCGCAAAACGGCATCTCGTGTCTGGGTAGCCCTCTACAGCGGATGTTTGTCAGAGACACTTCGAAATAATTAATTGCTGAGTCTTCGATTGAAAAGCGTTGTAATTGAAGACTAAATTGAGCCAGGGAAGGGGTCGTGTTCCCAGTTACTCTGATCCTTTTCCTGTTGCCGTGGACCTCAGAAAGCTGTTGTCGGCGAGAGAAGAAAACGATGTTCCTAATCGCATAGCAGCCACCTTTAGCCTAGTGTGCACGCTCTCTGTGTTCACATGTGCTGTGAATCCTGTAATATTATCTGTCAGAAGAATTTCTTTTATCAATATCATAAAACTGTGTGAAAGAAATGAGCAGTTTTTTTTTGTTTTGATGGTTTCTCCGTTATGTTTTAAGAGAGTACTTTCAGAAGGTTTTGAAATACATTTTTCTCATTTTTCGTTGCTGGATTGACAGAAGATTTAATTTTATTCAACCAGGAGTTTACACACACAGATACACATGTGCATGCACACACACACACACACACACATACACACACACACAGATACATGCGTATACACACAGATACACGCGTACACACACATACATGCACACACTCACCCACACGCACACACGGACACACCCACAAATACTCGTACACTCTCACAGACATACACACACATAAGACCATAGCTCCCCCAAGACCTATCGGATCTTAGTCCCGCTAAAATCAATCGGATCGCATCTCCTCTAAAAATGATTGAAACATAGTTCTTCTAAAGATGATCAGAACACAGTTCATGTAAAATTGATTGAAATCGTAGTTCCTGTAAAGCGTAAGAAGTATAGACGCGTGTTTCTCCAGGGACCGGACTGGAAGCAGAGGCCGTGATTAAAGTGTGTTCTGAAGCTTTGCGCAGCGTAGTGCGGTGGAAGGGAGTCTGGCGCCCGGAGCACGTCAAACACCAGGCCTTTCTTGGGCCTCAATCGGATTTGGTGCCGGCGGCGGTGGGTTTGCACAGCCCGCACCAGACGCCCTTAACCCCGATTGGTCTTTCACACCGAGAGTGCGCATACGCAGCGGCAGCCTGCCTGGCCATGGGTCTGAACCGAGAGGACGGCGCAGAGGTGCGTGAGTCGTAGTAACAGCGGCGCAACATGTTGAAGGCCATACTATCTGCCGTCACTGCCGCACGTGATCACGTGACCAAGACTGACCAACCACTGCTGAGCTGAGAAGAACGTAATGTCTTAAAAAAGACAACGGGAAGTCATGCATACCATAAGTGTTATAAAAAGTATGATATTGCTCTTCGGTTCATCCTGAGATTATCTTGCGCGGTCGCGCGCATTTACCCCTTTGAACTGTGAATGTGTTGTTTGCTCGAGATGCGACTGTGAAGTTGCTTTGGCTGTGACAGTGAAGACCACCCACGTTCTTCCGAGTTACGGCATCCTTTGAGCTGGTCCTTAGAGGGAGTCGAGTGGCTTTTGGGCACTTTTTGCACTGTCTATGTGAAAGACTGTAGAGCGGGTGGGTGGTGGCAGCTGTATTGCTGTGGGAGAAAGATCAGACGCAGGTTTGCGCATACTGAAGCTCTGAGGTAAAGCTTCCCGAAAACTGTACCTGTGTAACTTATCAACGGAGAACCCAGCAAAGGTGCATTAACGGGTCTTAAATGCACCACAGTTTTGGCCAGATCCGGAATTTTCCTCTGTTCAGTCTTCAAGTAGCCCTTGGATGGCCGACAAGTTCAGAGGAGCATGGTGCTGTTTATCATTACCATAATTAGCATAATTAATAACCTTCGGGTCGTTGGCCGAGGACTGTGGCCAGGTGGGATGAGGGAAAGCTGAAGCCGTCCGCTGTGACCTGTTACGGTGAAGCTGAGCTCGGGATTTCCAGCTGAGCTGTCCTCACGCGGCAGGGCCATAAACATGTGGAAGCATTGTGGTGGCTGGGCCCCAATCAACTGCTTTTACTTCAACCACTAAGTGCAGTGGAGCTGCAGAAATGCGCTGGGGAAACATGTCATCTGGCACAGATACACGGCTACCTCTGCTTTTATATAGCACAACATTATGCAATATTACTATATGCTTCAAGCAAGTAGTGTTAAGTATGTTGGAATGTAAAAATATGTATAATTATGAAAGATATCAAATAGATTTGTGGTGAGAAGTGAAAAAGTTTATACTTGTGAACCCCCCCCCACACTGAGCTAACTACACAGATAAGCCCCTCCCACACTGAACCAACTGCACACAGATAAACTCCTCCCACACTGAGCTAACTCTACACAGATAAACCCCTCCCACACTGGGCTAACTGCACACAGATAAACCCCTCCCACACTGGGCTAACTGCAAACAGATAAACTCCTCCCACACTGAACTGACTGCACACAGATAAACTCCTCCCACACTGAGCTAACTGCACACAGATAAACCCCTCCCACACTGAGCTAACTGCACACAGATAAACCCCTCCCACACTGGGCTAACTGCAAACAGATAAACTCCTCCCACACTGAACTGACTGCACACAGATAAACTCCTCCCTCACTGAGCTAACTGCACAGAGATAAACCCCTCCCACACTGAGCTAACTGCACAGAGATAAACCCCTCCCACACTGAGCTAACTGCACACAGATAAACCCCTCCCACACTGAGCTAACTGCACACAGATAAACCCCTCCCACACTGAGCTAACTGCACACACATTGGCTGATTGTTCTCCTCTCTCTATGGCCTTATTGGACTCGAGGTTGTGTGAGACTGAACGGGCTGTCCTTGGTGTGTCTCTGGAGTGTAGCCTGGCCAGGTCCTGGTGTTAAACATGGCCCATTACATGGGAAGACCATGGTGAGTCCAGATGCGCACTTTAGTTTGAACTCAGGAATTTATATAGCAGTGATGCCCCCCCCACCCCTCAATAGTGATGTCCATTCCTCACCATTATCTTTCTCTCTCTCCTTCTCTCCTTTCTCCCTGCTCGTTAGTCTTTTCCACTATTACTCTTCTTCCCCCTCTCCTCTCCTCCATTTTCTCTTCTCCCTCACCTCCTCCCTTACCTCTCCTCTACTCTGACTTTTCTCTCTTTCCCCTTTCTCTCTTCCCTCACTGTCTGTGAGTGTGAGAGTGTATGAGTGGAGGGAAATAAAAATTTAAATGAAAATCAATTTTTGTAATTAATTTTCAAAATTTCCTGCTGAGCCAGCAGGCAGCCTAATAATGTAATCAATCGATTGTGTTAAATTAGTTTCAGGTGATTTTTAATGAGGATATAATCATTCCTGAAGGGTAGAAGGACACGGGACTAGTTTGTGTTTAGAAAATGATAAATTGCACTTAGAAAAGAGAGAAGCAAAAGTGATATTCTGTATGCATGTGTCTGTAGGCGGTGGCTGGGTGTTTATGTGCAGTGGCGCTGTGGACTGCATGCTAATGGCTGTGTGCGTTCAGTGTTTACGTATGTTACAAAGCCACACATTGTGTTTATGTGTGTTACAAAGCTGCACATTCCATGTTTACATGTGTTATAAAGGCTCACATTCAGCGTTTACGTTTGTTACAAAGCCGTGCATTCAGTATTTATTCGTGTTACAAAGCCACGCATTCATTGTATGCGTGTTACAAAGCCGTGCATTTAGTGTTTACTTGTGTTACAAAGCCGTGCATTCAGTGTATGTGTGTTACAAAGCCGTGCATTCAGTGTATGTGTGTTACAAAGCCGTGCATTTAGTGTTTACGTGTGTTACAAAGCCGCACATTCAGTGTTTACGTGTATTACAAAGCCGCGCATTCAGTGTTTACGTGTATTACAAAGCCGCGCATTCAGTGTATACGTCTGCTACAAAGCCGCACATTCAGTGTTTACGTGTGTTACAAAGCCGTGCATTCAGTGTATGTGTGTTACAAAGCCGTGCATTCAGTGTATGTGTGTTACAAAGCCGTGCATTTAGTGTTTACGTGTGCTACAAAGCCGCACATTCAGTGTTTACGTGTGTCATGTACTCCAGAATGTCTTGTCATTGAGGTGGAGTATTCCCCCTTTCTCCTCTCAAAGCCACACAGGGAAATGGGCAGAAGCCAGGTAAACAGGCCTGTTCTAAAATGAGTCTCTTAGTGCATTGCATTATGGGAAAGGCTGACGGATGGTGAGGAGGCTGACTGAGCCCAGAGGGGTGTTTTGCTGCAATATTCTTCCTTATTATTAACGAGCATACATATTTTATCTTTTGCTATTCATTGCGGTAAATAGCCATTGTTAATTTATAAATAACACTTAGCTGTACGACTTCATTTGTAGTTACGGGCACTGTAATCTGCCGAGTTTAGGAGAAGTCTATTAACCGGAGCAATTTCCCTGAATAAGTAAAATTGAATGCATATTTAATAGTGGAGTTTGTGTTGGTCTTTCCCTGGCAGAAACAAGAGAGGAAAAATGGCCTTCGATTAGCTGCTGCCATCTCGTTGTTGGAGTTACTGACCTTCAGTGGAATTTTTTCAAACTGCTTTGTGAGTGCAGGTGGAGTGTTGGTATCAGTGTATAAGTTAGAGGAAGCATAATTCCCTGGCCCATGCTCCCCCCTCACACAAAATGGACTGGAGACACTGCTGATAGAAACAGAGATTGGTCCCACAGTCACCAATCTGAGAAAAGGAGAAACAGAGAATTGAAAAGAAGCACAGTAAAGTATAGGGGAGTAACGCTACCGTATGGACCTGGTTCGGACCTTGTGCTTGTGAAATTTGGTTCCGCGTTACGTTCTTCAGTCTTCGCACGTAGGCGACCGCGTATTCTCTGTACAACGGCGTGCACCAAACCGTAACGTCCATACCGCGACCGTTCGGGACGGATACATGTACCGTTACGCCCCTAGTATTATGTATATTAAGTATTATGAAAACATTGTCTTTTAGACTTGTCTACTTCTACTTGGAGGCTGTGTTCAGCAGTGTTTGAGTTGAGTTTAAAGTGGAACTCTGGGGACTATTTACAGGACAGACCCTCAGCAAAGACACAATGGGTCTGTGAGCACCAAGGGTGTCAGCTTGGATCCTTCAGGGAGAACGCTGTGGTGGAAGTACAGTGTGCTTGGTGTTACTTCCCTCTGGTTTGTGCAAATGTAGAATGGAATGTACATTCAAAGGCCAGTGTGACCTCTGACCTCAACATGACCTTTAATTCCCTGTTATAGACATGTTAAGGTGGACCTGTGATGGGAGCCTTGATGTAAAATCAAGCCAGTACAGGTCAATAGGGTAAAATAAGGCTGAGTAGATGTAAGAGATTATTAAGGTGGCATAAATTTACAGCAGAATTAAGGGGCCATAAGGGTGATGTGAAATTTCAGTAGATTTAAAGAGCTGTAAGGGTTACATAAGGTTATAGTACATGGAAGAGCTCATAAAGGCGACATAAAGTTACAGCAGAATTAAGGGGTCATAATGGTGATATGAAATTCCAGTAGGCTTAAGGGCTCATAAGGGTGACATAAGGTTGCCGCAGATGTAAGAGCTCATAAAGGTGACATAAGTTTACAGCAGGTTTGAGGGGTCATAAGGGTGTCATAAGGTTGCCGCAGATGTAAGAGCTCATAAAGGTGTCATAAGGTCACAGCAGGATTAAGGGGGTCATAGGGGTGAAATAAGGCCACGTCAGATGTAGATGTTGATAGGGTGGAGGACGGTTATAGCCGCAGGGGCTGTAGGGACCACAAGGCCGGTGCAGCGTAAGGGGTAATCTGCTCATTCATGGGATAGGATCAGGAACCCAGCGGTCATTCCTCACGTCCCCGCAGCCCAGTTTGGGGTTGGCCGCCCTCCCATCTGAGCTCTGACCAGCCACAACAATGCGCTTTCGTTTGTGGAACATTCGTACACACAAACACACACACACACACCTAAACAATCCAAAAAAGCAAAAATAGTTATGCCTAAATATGAACAGTCACACCCTGTAAATAGTATGCACACATATACAAACTCTCTCTCTCTCTCACACACACACACACACACACAGTTACACAAAGATCCTTATATCTAAATATTAACACTCTCATACACACATACACACACATATTATATCATGTCCTTATCTCTATGCAGTATCGCTCCTAGGCAGATTGAGGGAGATTCACTATAGAAGCAGTAAAAGGTTCCTCTGTGATGCTGCATTTTAGATGCGTTCTAAATGGCTCATTTGATGATAAATCGCAGGTGAATGATTTGTCTTGTGACACGATGTGGACGTTTTTGACTGCTCACACTAACAAGTTTGCCCACTATAATAAACAAACTGAAGCCATTTTGATGGTAAAATCACGCGGAACGACTTAGGTAAAGGAAGTTAAAAATGTAAACATTTTGCTTTTTGGTTGTGGTATTTTTTTTCCGTCACACAATGTTCCAAAGTTTTGAAAATCCTGATAACTGTAATCCTGACTTTAAGTAACAGGCATGGGAGGTTGTGAAATCGTGGCAGAAATCGTGCTCTGTAGTTGCGTTTATGCTACAGGCCGTCCCCCTGTACACGCCTGAGTGAGAGATCTGTCCATTATAGTCAGGAAGAAAGACGGGGGGAACCCAGGGTGGGGGGGGGGGGGGGGGGGGGGGGTTGGTGGTGTCCCACAGGCCTGTGTCATGCATGGGGTGGCGGAGGTCTATGGTCTCCAGTGACTCAGAAACTCAACATTTTCCACTGTATGCACACAAAAGCATTTTGCACTGCAAAGCAGTCACATTTTAGGTTTTAAAAACATTGAAATAATTTTGAAAATCTGTCTGTTTCTTTTCATGTATGCTATCCAGCTCATTGTCAAGGACCTTGTGCTGTCCCCGGTGCACCTCTGCTGTCCCCGATGCACCTCTGCTGTCCCCATTGCCCTACTGCTGTCCCCAGTGCACCTCTGCTGTCCCCAGTTCCCCACTGTTGTCCCCAGTGCACCTCTGCTGTCCCCAGTGCCCCACTGTTGTCCCCAGTGCACCTCTGCTGTCCCTTGTGCCCCACTGCTGTCCCCAGTGCCCCACTGCTCGTCTCTCCTCACTAGCCTCAGGTCATAACCTCAATAAAATACAAATCTCTGGTCCTTTCCTAGACACCCTCCCACCAGTAGTCTGTTATCAACCCCCACCCTCATGCCAGACTATTGCGCTCTGCACACTGTCACACTGCCACGCTCCTGTCACCTGACCCTCCCTTCTCAAACTTCCTGTCACAACAATGACAGCAGAATCAGCCACAAACTGAAAACATTAGAAAAGATTACATAATTGGAAAACATTGGAACATTACCTAATTAGAAACACAGTGTCCATGAAATTCAGCCTCATAATGTGATGTTTACCTTCGTATGTTGTTTGATGTTTTAGTTATTATGTCCAGCCCCCACAATGTTCTTGGATAGACAACAGACAATGCACAGGGAACAATCATTCTGGAATAAAGTGGTTCTAATATTCCTTAAGCAATGAATTCATATTCTACCTGTTTGAACAAAAATAATAGTTTAAGCAAATTACAGTAAACCCAGTAAAGTAAAACCCTTGTCTGAAAGTTTGCAAATAATTATAGTGACTTTCCTGAAGTTGTTTGAAATTGTTGAAGCGGAATCATAACAGGAAAAATTCAGCAAGCTGGCGACTGCTGTGTCATTAAGATGAATAACAAGGTACTGTGACAGGGTTTGGAGTGATCGGCCAAAATGGTCAAGCTTTACCGGAATTGATATTGCAGACAAACTTCAGAAATCATCAGACAAGAACATCTTGAGTCTCCAGGCGCTGTATTTCTGTGGATGTATACTATAACACTCTTCAACTTTACTCAGCTAATAGGAGGAACACCTGAAACAGCTGACATATTATAAACTGCCATGGAAATCCCCTCATGATTCTTCTTCTCTGTTTGTATTGCTTTTGTGCCTTGGTCAGAGCAGTGTGACTAGGTCACAGCGCCCCCCGAAAGAACCTAACAGCATTGCTGCTTTCCCTTCTCAGGTGGGGTCCATGGAGTTGATGGCGATGAGGCGGTCTCAGCTCTATGGGATGGGCAACAGCCCCTACCCGCAGCAGCAGGGCGGGCCCTACTCCAGCCAGCAATACGGATCGACCACCCCACACCGCTATCCAATGGGCATGCAGGGGCGGAGTCAGATGGGGCTGGGCGGGATGCAGCAAGTACGTCACTATGTGGTTTTTGCTCCTCCCTCTTGCCTTCCCTTTATCTCTCTCTCTCTCTTTTCTGTCTCAAATTCACAATTGTATGTGAGTGTGTATCAATGTGTGCTTGATATTTAATATAACTGCTACAGCTATAACTGCTATATGCTAAAACTGATATAGGCCTAGGACATCACTGTTTGGAGTTATGAATGTACTGTAAGCCACGACTGAACTTCATCTTTAAACTTGCTAATATTTTCAATATATTTCCATTCACCCTCCTTCATTAACAATTAAACAGAAATTAAGAGCAATCACAAATAATTCTACTCATCTTTCTCTGCCAAATTCGTGTTACTTTTTACACATTAAAATGATCTGCAATTTTTTGCATTTAAATTGCTCATGAAACATTACAATTTTTACAAGGTCTGTGTGCTAAATGTTATTGTGTATCCCACTCAAAGCTGATGCAGTATACAGATAGAAATATCTTTGGTTAAAAGGTTATTCTTTGTAACGATTCACATTGATTTAGCTGGATTTAGTTCTGTGCCTTTACTTCTGGAAGAAACCTACAATAAGAGAAAACTTTTCAAGGCACACGAGGTGCTGCTGTTACATGTAAAGTAGATCTGGAAAAATATATAATCTATGGGAGGAATGATGAAGGAGTTATGATGCTGAGGGGGATCTTTTTCTGTTTGGAAATATTTCGAATTTGTTCTGAAATGGGTTGCGTTTTTAATTTCACATTTGGCTTGAGAGCTAAATGGTTTTGTTCCTTTCTTCATCTCCGGCAGCTGGAAGTGTCACTCAAGTTTATCAATGAGCTGCCTGAAGAGGGGAGGCACAATTCAGCTGTTTTGATAATTTCTGTTTTACTTAACACTGTGTTTGTCTCACTCATAAGTAAATATTTGTCTGCCAAAAATTTTGCACAAAAGCCACAAGGGTCCTAGTTTTGAATGACAATAGATTAGTATCAGAATGCAACCTGAAACCACTTTGTATTTTTACTCTGACGAGGTGTTTTTGGGCCTGTATTTTAGGATGAGTATTTTGGCTCGTTTGGGACAGTTTGCTGTGAAACTCCCAGCTTTTTCGCTAAAACAGTAGTCTTGCTATTCTGGGTGTAAACTGTCCTTCTGCTACAGGGCTATATTTAGCCAGGGCTGTTGGTTTTAGCATAATGCATCTCCAGAGAGCAGCGGCTGACATCGCCAGCACTCTCATAAGCCGTCAGGCTGTGGCAGATGCCAGGATCCCGGACGAGCCCCCCCGGCCGTGCCCAGGCTGGCAGAGACAGGGAAGGCCTACGTCACATGATCATGGGCCTGCACACAAGAACAAGGGGGGGGGGGGGGGGGGGGGTACAGCTTCAGATTGTAATGGAGATTGCAATCGTTTATGTGCTATTCGCTTAGAGAAGAACATGGTTTTATCATTTTAAAACTATTTGTTATTTGAGCTCTGTTTCTCAAATATAAAATTAGCATGTTTCACTGGCTGATATTTTGTTTTTTTTTCTGTTTAAAACTTTATCTCAGGCCTTATAGCTGTTCAGTCCACATATGAGTACTTTCTGTGCTTCTCAGGTCTCAGGTACAATTATAGCGTACAGACACATTTCAGATCTAGCACCAAGCATCAAATCCAATGACAGTCCTATCATAGCATGAACAAACATTCCAATGCTTTTAGAGCATAAAGAAACATTCCAGAAGCGTTGCAATAGAGAACATTTCCACATCGCTACAGCATACAGGAACATTCCAGAAGCGTTACAACATATAGAACACATTTCCACACTGCTACAGCATACATAGACACTCCTGCTCTTTTATATCACCACCAAGGTGCTATAGATAGTGTAAAGTACGCTGGGATAGGATGAAAATGAACCTATCCTCTTATTTTGGTGTATTTATATCTGAGCAGATTACATGGGGAAAATATGAACTTCTCTACGAGTGCCCACTGAGCAGCCACAAAAAATAATTAGCGAGATGAGTTGTTATCCATGACTGTGGCCAGGGGAGATAACTGCTAAGGTTGTAATTATCTGCTTCTGTTGTTAAAGTCAAAGCTCCACAGTGTGACTGTGAAATACAATCATCTTAAAGCCAAAACGATAGCGGTTTTAAAACACTTTAATACGCTTAACTACTACATGTGGTGTTGGAGTTGAGATTGCTGCCTTGTTTAGTGTCAGTAATACATGTGTGAATGGGGAGCTCGTTCTGTAACGCTTTGTGGGCCCCGGGCTTGTCCTGTAATGGCCTGTGCTGTGGAAGCAGTGCTAAGCTCAGCGTGGTTGAGTCCATTGCCCGCTGGGAGATGGCGTGGCGTCACAAGCGTCTGCTGGGTACCCCCCCCCCCAACCCCCAATCCACGGCTGTCATCTGCCGCCCCGTGCCAACCCCAATAGACTGGCAGAGTGGAGGGGGGGGCGGGGGCCCTCAGGCTGAAATAAGCTGCGATAATGTTCATCGCCCACCAGAAACAACTGCAGAACACCATCGCTGCTCTTATTTCCTGCCTGCAGACGCCAAACAAGTCTCCGGCCCAGATTTGCTAGGGAATAGTGTCAGTGTAAAAACGTTCGCAATATAGCTGTTCTTTTGTGGTCGCAAATACCAACAGATATAGATATATCTTATAAAAACGATATAATGAACAAGGTACAGCTCATGGTCCAACAAAGGAAAGAATATTAACACTGATTGAAACAAGGTTTTTACAGGGTGGCTAACTTTCCCACATGCCATCGGCGCAGTCGACCACCCTCATGTTCTTCTGCTTCCGCCATCACACTTTCTGTAGATGGAGCTACTCCAGAACCGGGGTACTTTGCCACAACATTTGCGGTTATTTGTTTCGAATCACAAGTAACCTGTACATTTCTGAGATGTGTGTGTTTTATATTTCTGAACGCACGTTTGTTGTGTGATGGTCGAATGTGCGTGCAACCTGTCATCTAGTGGCTAAGGTACATGACTGGGACCCTTGAGTTTTGTGGTTCAAGCCTCAGTCTAGCCACAGCAAGAACAGCATTGCTGTTGGGCCCTTGAGCAAGGCCCTTAACCCCACATTGCTCTCAGGGAGGATTGGCCCTTAGTTAGCATATTGAACTGTAAGTTGCGTTTAATAAAAAGCGTCAGCTAAATGACTTTAATGTAATCAATCAATTGCACTGATTGCTTATGGGACACATTGTGTGAGGGGATAGATATCTATATATATATATATATATATATACACACACACCAAACCCCAGCTGTGGAATTCCTGCAACCCAAATGACTTTTCTTATAAGTTTTAGCAGCTGCGTTAACGTCTGAAAGGCAGTCACAATCCTTTAGTAACTCTGGCCCTCAAAGGATAGCTAGACATACAGCAGCTCTTGTGTGAACATGCTGCAGAATCAGTTTGAGAGCAGAGGAACAGAACACAATGCAGTTTGTTGTGACATTAGTGGAAGTGCGCATCCATAAAACACATGAATAAGGTAAATACTCGGTGTACCTAAAGCTGTGTGGAGTTAATGGAGGTCCTATCCCATCTGGCTGTAGGACCTGGTTTGGGTACCAGCTGGCATGGAGTAGTGCTTTGTATAAAGTGGTGCCGTCCCGGGTGTGTGTATCGGGTGTGTGTGTCCCGCGTGTGTGTGGCTTGAGTGTGTGTGTTTCGAGTGTGTGTGTGTCTCGGGTGTGTGTGTCCTGGGTGTGCGTGTCCTGGATGTCTGTGTCTCGGGTGTTTGTGTCCTGAATAAGTGTGTCTTCAGTGTGTTTGACCTGGATGTGTTTGTCACCACAGAGGGGGAACCGACTATCCTCTGGGCGGCCCAGGGTCTGCATGCAATGCATTCAGTCCCCCTGCACAGGTTGAGCCAGGTTCCTCTGTGGTAGAAGGCATGAAATGATTACGAACCTCCTCCGTATACGTTTGAAATCTCACAAGACTGTGGGGCACGTAGTCTGAGCTTCCCTCGTTCAGATAAACGGCTTGTGTGTTTGTCAGACTGCAAAGACTATGCACACACGTCAGTGGGGGGAGAGCAAATAAAATGATCAGAACCAACAGCGCCGAGGCAGACTGATGGCGGGATCTGGGGCATTCTCTTTCTCTCGCAAAATGGAATGAACTTGAAAGTAAAAAGGGCTGCCAATTCCACTGTAATTTCCTGTGATGTCAAAGTTGGCAGACGGAAAGGAGAAGAATTTGAAGGGGAACATTAACGTTTGATGTGACAGGGGAAAAAGTGATTGCCTGTGAAATGAAAGAGGGAAAATGTGTCAACATGCCAGGAGAGGCCATTACCAGCCCAGCCGCTGCTGTTACGCACGCTGGAGTTAACCCAGCCGCTGCTCTTACACACGCTGGTGTTAACCCAGCCGCTGCTGTTACACACGGAGGAGTTAACCCAGCCGCTGCTCTTACACACTCTGGAGTTAACCCAACCCCTGCTCTTACACACGCTGGAGTTAACCCAGTCCCTGCTGTTACACACACTGGAGTTAACCCAGCCCCTGCTCTTACACATGCTGGAGTTAACCCAACCCCTGCTGTTACACACGCTGGAGTTAACCCAGCGCCTGCTCTTACACACGCTGGAGTTAACCTAACCACTGCTGTTACACACACTGGAGTTAACCCAGCCCCTGCTCTTACACACACTGGAGTTAACCCAACCCCTGCTTTAACACACACTCTGGAATTAACCCAACCCCTGCTCTTACACACGCTGGAGTTAACCCAGCCCCTGCTGTTACACACACTGGAGTTAACCCAGCCCCTGCTCTTACACATGCTGGAGTTAACCCAGCCCCTGCTCTTACACACGCTGGAGTTAACCCAGCCCCTGCTCTTACACACGCTGGAGTTAACCCAGCCCCTGCTGTTACACACGCTGGAGTTAACCCAACCCCTGCTGTTACACACGCTGGAGTTAACCCAGCCCCTGCTCTTACACACGCTGGAGTTAACCCAGCCACTGCTCTTACACACGCTGGAGTTAACCCAGCCGCTGCTGTTACACACGCTGGAGTTAACCCAGCCCCTGCTGTTACACACACTGGAGTTAACCCAGCCCCTGCTATTACACACACTGGAGTTAACCCAGCCCCTGCTCTTACACATGCTAGAGTTAACCCAGCCGCTGCTGTTATACATGCTGGAGTTAACCCAGCCCCTGCTCTTACACACACTGGAGTTAACCCAGCCACTGCTCTTACACACGCTGGAGTTAACCCAGCCCCTGCTCTTACACACACTGGAGTTAACCCAGCCACTGCTCTTACACACGCTGGAGTTAACCCAGCCGCTGCTGTTATACACGCTGGAGTTAACCCAGCCCCTGCTCTTACACACACTGGAGTTAACCCAGCCCCTGCTTTTACACACTGGAGTTAACCCAGCCCCTGCTCTTACACACGCTGGAGTTAACCCAGCCACTGCTCTTACACACGCTGGAGTTAACCCAGCCCCTGCTCTTACACACACTGGAGTTAACCCAGCCACTGCTCTTACACACGCTGGAGTTAACCCAGCCGCTGCTCTTACACACGCTGGAGTTAACCCAGCCTCTGCTCTTACACACGCTGGAGTTAACCCAGCCGCTGCTCTTACACACACTGGAGTTAACCCAGCCACTGCTCTTACACACGCTGGAGTTAACCCAGCCGCTGCTCTTACACACGCTGGAGTTAACCCAGCCTCTGCTCTTACACACGCTGGAGTTAACCCAGCCGCTGCTCTTACACACACTGGAGTTAACCCAGCCTCTGCTCTTACACACGCTGGAGTTAACCCAGCCCCTGCTCTTACACACGCTGGAGTTAACCCAGCCCCTGCTCTTACACACGCTGGAGTTAACCCAGCCCCTGCTCTTACACACGCTGGAGTTAACCCAGCCCCTGCTCTTACACACGCTGGAGTTAACCCAGCCCCTGGTGTTACACACGCTGAAGTTAATCCAGCCCCTGCTCTTACACACGCTGGAGTTAACCCAGCCCCTGCTCTTACACACACTGGAGTTAACCCAGCCCCTGGTGTTGCACACGCTGGAGTTAACTCAGCCCCTGCTCTTACACACGCTGGAGTTAACCCAGCCCCTGCTCTCACACACACAGTTAACACATCTGTGTCAAAGCAGAGATGTCCTTTGAAACCCTGGAGACCGCCCATCAAAGTCCTCCCCCATTATCCCCTTTGCCAGTCAGATTTTTGGAGACATTCTCAATACTGCAGAATAGACAAAGATTCAGGATCAACGAGTTATTATATGCGAGTCTCAGTTCTCAATCTAATGTTCCTCTAATTTGTGCATTTTCGGTCCCCTGTCTGAAGGCCACGCCCTGTGTTGCTTCCTCTTTTTTCAGACTTAGTGAGCATACTGCGCATCATTAAGAGCCTAAAGTGTGTTTGATTGAATGGAATATGCCCTTAGAGACAGTGAAGTGTGTTTGATTGAATCTCAGGGACCTTCACGACTGTCAAGGAATGATGTGTCTTTATGAATGAGATGGCCTCGTTGATCTGTCATAGTTATGACATATTCATGATGTATGAGTGTGTTTTCGCTTTACTCAGCCCCCAAAGAAAGCACATCAGCTTATCTCAACAAACACTTCGCTACTCAAAGCTGACAAAGTAAAAAACATTCTCAATTTGCACTGACTGAGGAGAGCGAAAGAGAGAGAGAGAGACAGAGAGGGGCTTTTGAAATGGTACTCTCTGTAATTGTCTTTTCTGAAATTTATGTTCGTCACATGGGTAGTTCTGAATGGATTTTTACAGATTGAGTGGTTTCAGTCATTTTTTTAAGGTTGCATTTGGGTTTTTCGAAGTTGTGGCATGAATGAATGTAGTACTTAACGTAGCATTGCTAGCCTGTGCAAATGTACTGATGAAACAGAACAGGTACTACAAATAATACCATGTACGGGTGGTAGGAGAATCCCCACGGAACCTGTACCTGTCTCTAGCACTGTCAAGGTATGGATAAAGGTACGAGTACATGTCTGTCTCAGCTCTAGAGTTCCACCTTTGTAAAATATGTCCAGTTGGACGTTGTGTTTATCTATGTGCCCAGAAAACCACAGTACAGCCATTCCCCGACATACGTCAAAGTCCCGTTCTGACCGACCGGTTGTATCTCGAAATGGACGCTAGTCAGACGTATGTCAGCACGGGAACTGAGAGACGAGAACTGAGAGAGATGCTGTGACGTACACAATGCCGGGATATCGTCTGACGGACACTATCGGACGCATGCAGCCGTTAGCACTGGCGGACGTACGACCAAGCGTAATATTTATATTTACGGAGTGTGTGTTTGAGGTATTTGGAATGCCTTCAGTACTGAATGTGGTGTTTCTGAGTAAAAAGTGACCAGCGTGCAGGGAGATGTGTACAGTCCATAGTGAGCAGTGTGTAGAGTGTAGTGTGCAGTTTGCAGTGTGTAGCGTGTAGAGTGAAATGTGTAGTGAGCAGTGTGTAGTGTGTAGTGTGTACTGAGCAGTGTGTAGAGTGTAGTGCGCAGTTTGCAGTGTGTAGAGTGTAGTGTGTACTGAGCAGTGTGTAGAGTGTAGTGTACAGTCTGCAGTGTG
The DNA here is from genome assembly GCA_019788955.1 of Albula glossodonta. Classification (NCBI taxonomy): domain Eukaryota; kingdom Metazoa; phylum Chordata; class Actinopteri; order Albuliformes; family Albulidae; genus Albula; species Albula glossodonta. The sequence continues at coordinate 20,238 of JAFBMS010002594.1, forward strand.
TAGGTTGCTGTCAGGGCTGGTTATCATGTTTTCCATCGTGACAGTGCACTGGTTGGCTGAGTCTGTATGTCATTCAGGTCAAAGCAGCCAGCTATTGGACGTGGCTATAAACCCACAACAACACTGCAACAGTTGACTGGGTCCATTTCATGCCCCACACACACATACTCAGTCACACTTACATACCCACAGTCATGCACTCTCACACACACACACTATATCATGCACACACACATAACCCCCCCCCCCCCCCCCCCCCCCCCCCCCCGGCTGGGATTGGCTGGATTTGCTGAATTGTGGGTTGGATTTGGGTTGACGCTGTAGGATGCCACTGCTTGGTGGTCATTGCTGAAATGAATGTAACAGCAGCTCCATCACAGACGTGCTCAAGACCTCCCGCAGTCATGACTTGGGTCCCCTTGGTGTGTTTTTATGGACAAAATTAAGAATTTTACGAACAAAGTGTGTGATGCAGAGAGTGTCCATAGAGGGCCAGGGAGATCAGAAGCATTAATGACTTGGGAGCAGACTTCTATTGCCAGGTGGCTCAAACAGCGCCACCTGCAGGATGGGGTGGGCATCAACTGTCTGACCTCTTTCAAAACCAGTTAGATGCTTCAGAAACTCACATACTCAACTGTTGATTGCAAAGTCTTGCATAGCAGAGTCATTTTGGTGATTGGTATTTACATAAATATGTATAGTCATTTGTTATTGCAATTTACCTAGTTCAAAATGAGTCATTTTTTTGGTGTTTCCATTACTTTGTCTACTGTGTGTGTGTGTGTGTGTGTGTGTAAGACAAGACTTGGTCCATCATATTTTATCATATTTTCCTATTTGTCTGGGGTTAATACGGTTCTGTGATAAGACTATAACACAACCTTAACGCTCACCCCAGTATTTATAAACTACTCATGTATTCTGCCAAGTATGTACACAATATCCAATCACATACCTAAATAATTACACAATATCCAATCACATACCTAAATAATTACACAATATCCAATCACATAGCTGGGTATTTATACATTATCCAATCACATAGGTGGGTATTTCTACATCATCCAATCACATGCTTGGGTATTTACAAACCATACATTCATACCTGAATATTTAAGAATGCTATTCATGTCTTAACTACAGTGTGAAACCCCAAGTGCCAAAGAGTCTGGCTTCCCTCTTCTATTCACTTGAACTGAAAAGGAGAGAGTGAGTGACTGTTAGAGGAAGGACAGTAGAGGAGAGAGAGAGAGTTGGAGAGAGAGAGAGTTTTGGGAGTGGGGATGTATCTTGACTTGATGTCTGTGCTCTGATTGGCTGTTTCAGCAGATGCCACCTCAGTTCGGCCAGCAGAGCCAGCCTCCGTACTTCAGCCAGCCTCAGCAGCCCGCCGCCCCTTACCTGCAACCCCGAGCCCCCTCCCAACAGGTAAGCCTCCCTCCCGCAATCCTCCGCAACCCTAAACCCCTCCTTAACAGGTAAGCCTGCCTCCCACAATCCCCTGCTTTCAGCTGTGGGGCCGTGCCTGGGTCAGCTGTCTCAGGAGCTGCAGGGTGTCATCATTAGAGTGTGTGTCCTTCCATTGCCCCCATCCACGTGCGGGCCTGCTGCTTCCTGCATCTGGGCTGGTTTAACACCAGCCAACTTATTTTACCGTTTGATAACCCACTTTCCCAGCTGAATCTGTAAATCGGTACCTATTATGTAATCTATACACAATATCTATTGAAGTTAAGTGCCTGTACCTGTAGGTTTCAAACCTGAAACTTTTCGGCTCCCCCTCTTCTCGCTCCTCCCCTCGCTACTTCACACTGCTGTTTTCCCTATACAGTACCACACACTGCTGTGTTCCCTATACAGTACCACACACTGCTGTGTTCCCTATACAGTACCGCACACTGCTGTGTTCCCTATACAGTACCGCACACTGCTGTGTTCTATATACAGTACTGCACACCGCTGTGTTCCCTATACAGTACCGCACACTGCTGTGTTCCCTATACAGTACCACACACTGCTGTGTTCCCTATACAGTACCACACACTGCTGTGTTCCCTATACAGTACCGCACACTGCTGTGTTCCCTATACAGTACCACACACTGCTGTGTTCCCTATACAGTACCGCACACTGCTGTGTTCCCTATACAGTACCGCACACTGCTGTGTTCCCTATACAGTACCGCACACTGCTGTGTTCTATATACAGTACCGCACACCGCTGTGTTCCCTATACAGTACCGCACACTGCTGTGTTCTATATATGGTACTGCACACTGCTGTGTTCTATATACAGTACCACACACTGCTGTGTTCCATATACAGTACCTCACACCACTGTGTTCCATATACAGTACTGCACACTGCTGTGTTCCCTATACAGTACCGCACACTGCTGTGTTCCCTATACAGTACCACACACTGCTGTGTTCCCTATACAGTACCGCACACTGCTGTGTTCTATATACAGTACCACACACTGCTGTGTTCCCTATACAGTACCGCACACCGCTGTGTTCCCTATACAGTACCGCACACCGCTGTGTTCCATATACAGTACCGCACTCTGCTGTGTTTCATATACAGTACCGCGTCCAGTGCGTCACAGTGACACTGAAGCCAGAAGCACCATCTGTGTCTCTCTGTCCTGTCTCTGTCAAATTGCTGACTGAAAGCCCACCCCTCTCCCTGCCAATCAGGAATGTATATTTTATGTTACTTTATTTTTTATTTTATTTATTGTTTATTCATTTTATTTCCTCAGTTCCATGCAGGACAGTTCCTCAAACCCTTGAGAAACAGCAGGTAGACTGAAAAGGGTTAAGAATGAATGACTAAACAAGTAAAAGAGATCTGCCTGAAAAATGTGGTAGAATGCTGTGTGTGCGTGCGCGTGTGTGAGAGTGTGAGCGTGTGTGTGTGTGCATGCATGTGCATGTATATGTGCGTGCGCGTGTGTGTGTCTGTGGTTTAAAAGCAGCACATGTGCTTTCTGTTGTCTTCAGAGCAAGAGGAGAGCTGGCCCAATCACAATGACCTCTACTGGCACACTGACTGTCAGATCGGAGAGAGAGACAGAAAGGGAGAAGGATGGAGAGAAAGAGAGAGAGAGAGAGATGAGGAAGAGCGAGGGAGCTGCCAGCAGTTCTGGACTCACATTTTTAGCTCACAGGGGGCCTGTAGGAATTTTGGACACAGATCAGGCCAGGATGAGATGGGAGGGGAGACCCACAGGGGGGTCAGAGGTTTCTGGGAAATTGAGTTCTGTGAACCAGAAACCAGGGAAAAAATGTGTAGAATGTGAAAAGCAGTGAGTTTGGCTGCTTCTGCCCCCCCCACCACCGATGACACAAGCTAATCTCTTCCTTTCTCAGCTAACCATCAGTACACACACACACACCCACACACACAAACACCCCATCCCAACATACAAACACTCACACTCAAACACACACGTACACATACATTTACTCACACACACTCAGGCACACACACCCCATCCCAACATACAAACAATTCACATACACACAGTTTTAATAAAATGGAGGTTTTTTCTGTTTATTGAGGCAGTGAGATATCCGGCCGTATCTGTATGCGTGTGTGGGTCAGCCAGCCCTGCGTACAGGAACAGCACATTAGCTCTGGATGGACTGACATTTGGATGAAGCCTCTAACTCATTTGGTTCATACAAATTGTGCAGGAGGTGCAGAACTGAACCGCAGAAGACAGGGGGTGACGGAGGGGGGAGACCGTGTTTGGAAAGCGGTTCGGGACCCAATCGAACCAACGCAGTCTCTTCAAGGACATACGCAATTCAATCAAGACAGACTTCAGCCTATACTATTCTAGTCTGGAGTGAAGAACACATTCTGAAGTACATGATTGCTTATCTGCAAAAACACCAAAAATAGTCAAAGAAATGTATATCGCAATGTCAAATCTGTTTGATTAAATCGGTTCGATTGAATAAGCCCTTAAAGGCGCTAAGGGGTTGATTTGCCGAAGGATAAAATCGCGTGCAAAACTGTTGCCACGTACAAAATATCGTCAGAGCTGACAAACTTACACGGCGCAAAGACGACTGCGTGTCTCGAAATGGCGAGTCACATGGATTGTTCATTTATGTGGGTTTGCCTGAATAGATATACAAAATTGGTCACCCCATGTTACTTTACAAAATAGTGTGAGGAGGTCATGTGAGTAGATTACTTTTGCACGTGTAATTTTGGGAAAGGCAACTGTGTGTGCATTTTAAAACAAACAGGAAGCAGGCTTTAACAGACGCGCAGTCACTAAGAAGGCAGCTGTCATTGTCGCAAAAGGAAGATGTATCAATCACAGACCACAATTTAGAGAATGGATATTTTCCTCTTGTGTCAATCTTCTCTGAATGTCAGAGTCAAAAATAATATACGCGTTCCCTCTTTTGCAATGCATTTTGGGTGAAATAGGGGGAAGGCTAAGAATTAGAAAGAGTTAGAATAAATATGCTTTCAGTCATGAAGCAAATTATGTTATAGAAAACGAAAGTACCCAGTACAAGCCATAGCTTGGATGTTATAACATTTCGTGAATAACAAAAAACAATCAAAATGAAAGCCGTCATCGGGTGGGAATGTGTTGTGACACTGACGGCGTGAGCAATGCGAGTAACTTGCTGCAGTCGAAACGCATTTGTCCCGGCAGACATTCAGACACATCCAGTGTACTAACGTTAGTAAACAAAAGTTGAGATCCCCTCCAAACATGCAAAATACCTCATTTTTACATGGCGGTTCATAGCTGGAGATAGTTACATAATGACTCTTTGTAGATCACCTGATCAAATTTTGAGATAATACATGCAGATGCTTTGGATTCACAAACAGCATTACGCCTCATTTAGAATCTTCACAAACTGACCCCTAAGAATGTTTGATCCGGTTCCAGCCATTTTTTCAGCCGTCGCTGATAAGCAGGTATTATTCACTGTGAGGCTCCAAACAGCGGCCTGGGTCATAGAGCACAGAACTCTGGGTACTGCTTTTCTGATGTAATGCACAGTTTTTGTGTTCTGCATGTAATCAGAAGGGTCAGGACGGGAATGAAACAGGAAGGGATGAAAAATAGATCCCTTATTTCGCCGAAAAGCTGCAATAAGGCCATGCTTTTCTTTTTTTGTCTCCAACATTCTAGAAAGATCCACACAAGTGGGGAATACATCATCTGTGTGCTGTGGTCATTGATTGTGCCAATATCCGCTCACTACAGTGACAGCCATCATCATAATGAATGTGTTTCTGCTTAATACCTGCTCCCCAGCTACACCTAAATACACACACTTATCTTTCCCATTACTGCCCTCAGCTTTAGTAAATACATGTCTTAAAGTAATCTGTTTGCATGATCTCTTCCCACTGTTTTTTGAAATAACACAGAAGCACCATCTTTATGAAACACGGTTCTCAGGGCATGGCAGTACAGTCCTGTGATTCACTGTTGTTACAGCTCAGCACTGTTACAGCTCACTCAAACCTAAGCATCTTTATGAAACACGGTTCTCAGGGCATGGCAGTACAGTCCTGTGATTCACTGTTGTTACAGCTCAGCACTGTTACAGCTCACTCAAACCTAAGCACTGTTACAGCTCACTCAAACCTCAGCGCTGTTACAGCTCACTGTTACAGCTCACTCAAACCTCAGCGCTGTTACAGCTCACACAAACCTAAGCACTGTTACAGCTCACTCAAACCTCAGCGCTGTTACAGCTCACTGTTACAGCTCACACAAACCTCAGCGCTGTTAGAGCTCACACAAATCTCAGCACTGTTACAGCTCACTCAAATCTCAGCACTGTTACAGCTCACTGTTACACCTCACTCAAACCTCAGCACTGTTATAGCTCACTGTTACAGCTCACTCAAACCTCAGCACTGTTACAGCTCACTCAAATCTCAGCACTGTTACTGCTCACTGTTACAGCTCACTCAAACCTCAGCACTGTTACACCTCACTCAAACCTCAACACTGTTGCAGCTCACTCAAACCTCAGCAATGTTACACCTCACTCAAACCAAAACACTGTTACAGCTCACTCAAACCTCAGCACTGTTACAGCTCACTCAAACCTCAGCAATGTTACAGCTCACTGTTACAGCTCACTCAAACCTCAGCACTGTTACAGCTCACTGTTACAGCTCACACAAACCTCAGCACTGTTACAGCTCACTCAAACCTCAGCACTGTTACAGCTCACTGTTACAGCTCACTCAAACCTCAGCACTGTTACAGCTCACTGTTACAGCTCACACAAACCTCAGCACTGTTACAGCTCACACAAACCTCAGCACTGTTACAGCTCACTGTTACAGCTCACTCAAACCTCAGCACTGTTACAGCTCACTCAAAACACAGCACTGTGTGTCCCTCCCCCCTGTCTGTTAACATGCTGACTGGACTGGATACTAACTGTATACCTAAAAAATATCTGAATTAGTTGTGTCTGAATTGTCTAGTCTATTGTCTCTGTTATCAAACAGTTACGCAAATAAAAGAATGATAAAAATAATAAATATCTTTTCTGTAGCACCTTAT
>JAFBMS010002595.1:0-26812 GCA_019788955.1 Albula glossodonta
CACACACCCTCACACGCACTCACATGCACACACAAACACGCCCTCACACACACATGTTCAAAGGTGTGACATGTTGTCACACAGAGTTGCAGAAAGTTTTATGAAGTGAGAGATGCTGCTACGCTGTATCAGTTGCAGGGTGATGTAACTATGGTGACCAGATGGGATGCCATTCTGGGTCTGGGTACACCATCGCCCTCCTGCTGTGCCCATCGGTCCCATCGGAAGCCCCTGAGAGGATGCAGCAGAGCCCCGGAGACTGTGTGGAGCGAGAGCGCCTTCAATGCCACCTGCAGAGAGACAGGCCGCACGCTGCACTGGGCCCCAGCCTCAGAGGTGTTAATGCCACCTGCAGAGAGACAGGCCGCACGCTGCACTGGGCCCCAGCCTCAGCGGCGTTAATGCCACCTGCAGAGAGACAGGCCGCACGCTGCACTGGGCCCCAGCCTCAGCGGCGTTAATGCCACCTGCAGAGAGACAGGCCGCACGCTGCACTGGGCCCCAGCCTCAGCGGCGTTAATGCCACCTGCAGAGAGACAGGCCGCACGCTGCACTGGGCCCCAGCCTCAGCGGCGTTAATGCCACCTGCAGAGAGACAGGCCGCACGCTGCACTGGGCCCCAGCCTCAGAGGCGTTAATGCCACCTGCAGAGAGACAGGCCGCACGCTGCACTGGGCCCCAGCCTCAGTCCCCCCCCTCCCCACCCTCCAACCCCACAGCCCCTGACAGCGACCCCCCCCTCACTCATGGGTCCAACATTATCGAGAATTCTGTGAATTTCGGGGAAATTATGTGTCTGGATTGGGAATGTTTAGGAGCCATCCAGAGTGTCTGTGCTCTGAACAGGTCTGTCACTGATGTTACAGAAGGAACATTTTAAGCCTGAGACGAGTCTTTCCTTTATCTCTTGTTTCAACACCCAAAAGTGTGGAGCTACTTTCTGATTTACAGAGACATCCAAACACAGGAGATGATCACAAATAATATCCAGAAGAATCCAAGAATAGTGTATATGTATGGTTATAATATTCATCAGCATAATATTCATAAACGATCTGTATGTTTTTGTATGCAGGTATAGACCCTTTTTCCTAGTGGGTCGGCGTGTCCCTATTCCCTTCTCTCCTTTAGAGCTCTTGGTTTGTAGATTAGTCCCCATCTTAGATCAGAGTAACACGTTGATAAGAGCAACGCTCTTCCCTTTGTCTCTGTAAGACACTGCCTCTGTGCGTAACCAGGTGCACTGCCTTTAAACACCTTTCACAGGTTTGTGTGTTATGACAGTAATTGTGCTGGGTTCAGACGGCTCCTCTCTCCCTCCCTCCCTCCGCTCTGTCACAGTGGCAGCCTGCTTTTGAAAAGTGAGGAATTCTTTGAAGGGAAAGCCCGCAGTTTGCTGACTTTCATGTGCAGAACTGTTCTAAGGTATGTGGGAGATTTGGAACTATCGGGCTCAGGAATCAAACACGCTGCGCGGGGCGGCGTGTTGTGCTGCTTAAGATTGCAGCCAGACCTTTGGACCGTGCGGCGTTATGCAAGCGCGTGCGATACTATCTGCCTCGGAAACGCCAGCTGATTTATGTGAGAACTCTTTGAGGGGGAACGCAGAGGAAACGGAGCAGAAATTCCAGCCCAATATCATGAGTTCCGAGTAGATAAGCCGTGCCTCTCGGGCAAATGCTTCCAGGTCGATAGTGGGATATCGGAAAACAGTCAGAGTGACTCCGGAAAAAGCGTTACCAGAGCAACGGCGCCCTGCGCCCCAGACGGTTCCCGTCTCCTTGGCTGAATATTCATTTTAACCTGGGGGAGCCCAAACTTTGAGCCCATTACTGACTCACTGAGGGGGCACATGGACTTCAGCACCCCCTTACTGAACCTGCTCCCTGGTGCATCTGCAAGAATGGAATTTATTTTAACTTATACCATGAAAGTCCTTGTACTTAATATCTGACATTGCATACAACTAATGCAACGTTTACCTGGTTGGTGCAGATGGCAGAGTAAAATGCTGCAGCTCGTCTGATCTTTAACCTCCCCAGACACTCTCATGTCACTCCCCTGCTCACTGCCTGCCACTGGCTGCCTGTTATTTCTCGCATCAAATTTAAAACTTTGGTGCTAGCATGCCAGGCTGTTAAGGGGACAGCTTCAGCTTACCTCCGGAAGATCATCAGACCCTACACCTGTGCCAGACCACCCCGCTCTGCCACCTCTGGTTGCCTGAGGCAGCCCCACCTTTGGCACTTGGGACTTTACCCCTCTCTAGGGTTATCTTTGCACTGTTTGTACCATTCTTATGCACTTTGCCTTGTAAGTTGCACTGGATAAGAGCGTCTAACAAATGTCGTTTAATGTAATGTAATGTAAAATGCGCAGCTGCAGTCATGTGTCTGTGCAGTCGTAGTTTACATGCGCAGCTGCAGTCCTGTGTTACCTTCCAGTCTTTGTCCTGTCAGGCCTACAGCACATCTCTGGCCTCTGTTCCCCCAGCTGGCCCACAACTGCAATTCCCAGTATCCCCTGCACCTCTGGCTCCTGCCGAATCTCACACACAGTTCTGAAGTCTTTGCACTAAGTGCTGATCCTTCTTCCCTCTCTCCCACACATAGTTACAGATGACAGGGGAAGTCTCATGTTTGACGCATATTCCTCTGGGTTTTCAGCTTTCCTCTGGTCTCTCTGTCCCTCCCTGCTCTGCCAAGCCCACATTTTTTACTGTCCACCCCAGCTACTTTTAAAATACTGCCACGTGCCTACATTGTTTTACGAAGAATAACTCAGCAATGTGTGAAATGGTTTCCAAAACAAAACAAGTATTTGTTGCAGGACTCGGGTGTCTTTTGATGCTGTTTTAAACTTGATTTGAAGTTTAATTACTTCTGCTAATTTACAGTTTTGTCACAGTTTTTCTCTGCTGCATAAATGTTGCAGTTGTACTTGCGTCTGTGTAGTTCTTCTGGGTTTGGCAGGGTTGTTTTTGGCTCTCTGCTGCGCTGGGCCAGTTTGGAGTTAGTTGTGATTTAGTGTTGGGCTGTTTTTGTCACAAAGACCTGGCAGCTCCGGCCCCTTCTCACAGCTTACTACAGCAGCACCCGTTAATCAAGACCTGCAGCGCGACAGTCAACAGCGCTCTTCACCAGAGTGCCGACCGCAGCCCGCTCCCTGAGCGTCCGCTAGGATTAAAACTCTGGCCAAACCTGGATTTAAATAAATATGATCTTCAGTGGACACAGAAACGGGCATGTTTCAGCTCTGTGCTCTCCTCTGGGCGGGGGTTATACAGCATGCAGGACAATGCCTATAAATGTTATGTTGGTTAGTCCAAAGACAAAAGTGGACCAGTTCACCAACAAGAGGCCAAAATGAAACTCTTTGAGCCATCACCTGACTGCGTTCATGCTGGAAAGCTCAAACTCAGCCCTAGCTTCCTCTTCAGCTGCTCCGCTGTGCGTGAGGGTGTGCATCTTCAGTGCTGCTCAGTGTTCATCTGCCATGGTTTTGCTCTCATCCTCAGTGCTGCTCAGTGTTTATCTGCCATGGTGCTGCTCTCATCCTCAGTGCTGCTCAGTGTTTATCTGCCATGGTGCTGCTCTCATCCTCAGTGCTGCTCAGTGTTTATCTGCCTTAAATGGGCCCTGTTGTGCCAATTGCCGCTCTGCCACACAATTAACCTTCCCCTGACAAGATTACACTTAACAATCAGTCAAATACCGAAAAAAGGAAAGGAACACGCTGGTTTGTAACACAGTGAGAGTGCGTTTACCTCGTGCTGTGTAGGCATCGCTCAGCCAGCGAATGTGTTTTCTACTGCTTTGTCTTTTTATGTTCTACCCACTGACATTCCATGCATACAGACCTCTTTTGTTATTTTCTATAAATTCTGTATGACACGAATTGTTGTTTTCATAGGCATGCACACAAATGAATGAATATGTATGCATATAGCTGTTTAATCTGTGGTGTTCAATATATGCACAGCTGTTTCATCTATGCATTAATCCAGTATATATATATTTTAAATCCAGCATGAACCAGGTGAAAATATGGTCTGGATGCAATCATTTTTCTTGGTCTTTTAGCAGTTCTCACGATTTGAAACTTTGTTCCGTGACGTTTGTAATGCCTGAGGCCTTGTTTCTCTCAACACATGAAGATTTTGCTCTTTAACGGTTCGCCTGTACACATTTTCGATTTTTTCCCTTTTTGTGGAGCGAGGCCCGTTTTTAAAAAGCCATGTTGGAGGCTCCATTAATTGTCGGCTAAGACGTGTGACATTTGGAACGGCACATCGGATTCCTCTGAAAGTCCAAAAGGTTCTGCCAAGGTTCTCCTTTAATTACCGCAAATTCTCCCAGCCGGGTCTAATAAGACGGCTGGGTGACTCGGGGGCTACCTCAGCTCCCTGTTCCTGCCGGCACAGTTATAGATTATTTTCCAGGCGTGTTGTTCCGTGTGAGCAGATGACAGTGATCTGGTTTCATCTTTAGTTTTAATTAACGAGGCGACAGTGAAGAGTCCAGGAATGTGGGGGGGGGGGGTGCCTCTGAGAGACTTTCCGCTGCTGTCATGCCAACGGTAGCCGTGCCCTCTGAGTCATGAGACAGGGTGCTGATTTACACGGATTAGCGGAAGCGGCGCTACGACGCAGGGGTGCCCTGTGCCCGCTGACGCCTGATTGGTCAGAGGAAAGGGGCCTGCAGCTTCCTGTGTGAGAGGAACGAATGCGCTGCCTCTGCCTATCGTGTCCCTTTTCATTGTCTGAAACACCAGACTTGATTTAAAGCGGCTGTCTTTGCATATATATGGCTGCTGTCTGGAGGTTGCTTTGGCGGTGTACCTTAGAACATAAGAAAAACATGACAACATAAAGAGACAAGAGCAGGCCTTTCAGCCCAAGAGGGTTTGTAATTTACCTGCGACTTGCAGAGTAACCAGCACTGCATCAGCCCTGGAACTGAACATTTTCTGGTTCCCTACCTCTACTACCTGACCTGATTAGTGCTTCTAAGCACTGACAACTGCTTGGAATTAGCTGAATGCAAAAGCATAGGGCTGTCTCCTCTTCCTTCTCCTTGTCTTTCACCCACATACACACACCTTTATTGACACACACACACACACACATACACACCTCCCTTCTCCCTTGTCTGGAGCAGAATTTTGTTAAGGAAGACACAGAAGCTGGTGCGCATAATCCAGTCCCGCCCAGAGTCCAGAATAACGCAGTAGCTTCCTGTGGTCAGACTGCAGGAGTCTCACTCAGAGACACTGGGCTGTCCGCTGTGTCAGAGTGCTGATGGAGGAGCTCCTGTTCAACGAGCAGAGACAGAAATAAACCCCCCCCACACAGCCAGCCTTACACCCCCCACCACACAGCCAGCCTTACACCCCACCCCACACAGCCAGCCTGAGACCCCCCCCACCCCACACAGCCAGCCTGAGACTCCCCCCCCCCCCCCCCCCCCCCCCCCCACACAGCCAGCCTGAGACTCCCCCCCCCCCCCCCCCCACACAGCCAGCCTGAGACTCCCCCCCCCACAGCCAGCCTGAGACCCCCCCCCCCCCCCACACAGCCAGCCTGAGACTCCCCACCCCACACAGCCAGCCTGAGACTCCCCCCCCACACAGCCAGCCTTACACCCCCCACCCCACACAGCCAGCCTTACACCCCCCACACAGCCAGCCTGAGACCCCCCCCCCCCACACAGCCAGCCTGAGACCCCCACCCCACACAGCCAGCCTTACACCCCCCACCCCACACAGCCAGCCTGAGACCCCCCCCCCACACAGCCAGCCTGAGATTCCCCCCCCCCCCCACACAGCCAGCCTGAGACTCCCCCCCCCACACAGCCAGCCTGAGACTCCCCCCCCCCCCCCCCACAGCCAGCCTGAGACTCCCCACCCCACACAGCCAGCCTGAGACTCCCCACCCCACACAGCCAGCCTGAGACTCCCCACCCCACACAGCCAGCCTTACACCCCCCACCCCACACACCCAACCTCACACCCCCCCCCACACAGCCAGCCTGAGACTCCCCCCCCACACAGCCAGCCTTACACCCCCCACCCCACACAGCCAGCCTGAGACTCCCCACCCCACACAGCCAGCCTGAGACTCCCCCCCCACACAGCCAGCCTTACACCCCCCACCCCACACAGCCAGCCTGAGACTCCCCCCCCACACAGCCAGCCTTACACCCCCCACCCCACACAGCCAGCCTGAGACTCCCCACCCCACACAGCCAGCCTTACACCCCCCACCCCACACACCCAACCTCACACCCCCCCCCACACAGCCAGCCTGAGACTCCCCCCCCACACAGCCAGCCTGAGACTCCCCCCCCCACACAGCCAGCCTGAGACTCCCCCCCCACACAGCCAGCCTGAGATTCCCCCCCCCCACACAGCCAGCCTGAGACTCCCCACCCCACACAGCCAGCCTTACACCCCCACCCCACACAGCCAGCCTGAGACTCCCCACCCCACACAGCCAGCCTGAGACTCCCCACCCCACACAGCCAGCCTGAGACTCCCCCCCCACACAGCCAGCCTGAGACTCCCCCCCCCCCCACACAGCCAGCCTGAGACTCCCCACCCCACACAGCCAGCCTTACACCCCCCACCCCACACAGCCAGCCTTACACTCCCCACTCCACCCCCACCCGCACCCCTCCCTTTGAATCTCACCTATCAGCTAAATACTGAGCTAGCTGCATGCCACATCCTAATAATGGACCCACTGATAAAAACGAACACTTTTGGGGTGTTTAAGTCCAGGCTTCAAGCAGTGCTGGATGCTCCTGGTCTGTTGGCGGATGTAGAGCCTGGACAGGCTGAACATCGTGTGTCTTGATGTCAGTCAGCTCTACTACGCATGTACAGCACATGTTGAATAGTAGAGTAGTTCTCACATCACATGACAGCTTGAGCATCCCTAATCCGAAAATCCGAAATGCTCCAAAACCCAAAGTGGATAATTCCACCCCTCACCTATGTGACTTATGACCATCCCTACGTACTACCGAAAAAAAATACTGTATACATTTTTAAAAAATAAAAAAAAATATATGTAAATATCAAAATTATGCTTGGTTGCTGCGTGTGTACGACAGTGACAGTCAGACGATATCCCGGCATTGTGTACATCTTCTGCATGCTACATGTGTACTTCTACATGCCATGCTAACATACGTCTGACTTATGTCCATTTTGAGATACAACCGTTCGGCCAAAACATCCCAGAACTTGGATGTATGTCAAGGAATGGCTGTATATGCAAATATTCCAAAATCAAAAAAAATCCAAAATCTGAAACACTTCTGGTACCGGGCATTTCAGATAACGGATTCTCAACCTGTTCAAGGTTAATCAAAAAGGGCTTTTCACTCAAATCTTCAAGTTCAGATCCCACGAGGAGCTGAGTCATTGTATTGTTGAGCACAGTACATAACCTGGATTGCTTCAGTGAAAATATAAAGCTGTGGAAACGCTTTGTACATAAAAGACATGAGCTGAGTAAGTCACTCTGGGTAAGAGTGTTTGCTAAAAAGAGCCCTGAAATGTGTTGTAGAGAGACAGATTGGCTGTCAGGTTTCTCTGTAGCTGCCCGTAAATCATGGCCCATCTCACAGAGCTGGAGGGGAATTTAATCCAGTCACTCCTCCCGAGACACGAAACTGCGGATTTCAGTTTGGAGCAGGACGGCTCAGGACAGCCCGGCTCGGGGTGAAAATTAACGCCAGGGCTAACTGCGGAGGTGGCGTGCCACTTCCTGTTTTATTATTGTAGAGCAATATCACTGCGATAATGTTTAGTAGGCTGATCTTGGATCAGTGTCTGGCGGAAGTGTTGCCTGTAATGGAGGGGATAATGGTTGAGAAGGCTGATCTTGGATCAGTGTCTGGTGGAAGTGTTGCCTGTAATGGAGGGGATAATGGTTGAGTAGGCTGATCTTGGATCAGTGTCTGGCGGAAGTGTTACCTGTAATGGAGGGGATAATGGTTGAGTAGGCTGATCTTGGATCAGTGTCTGGCGGAAGTGTTGCCTGTAATGGAGGGGATAATGGTTGAGTAGGCTGATCTTGGATCAGTGTCTGGTGGAAGTGTTGCTTGTAATGGAGGGGATAATGGTTGAGTAGGCTGATCTTGGATCAGTGTCTGGCGGAAGTGTTGCCTGTAATGGAGGGGATAATGGTTGAGTAGGCTGATCTTGGATCAGTGTCTGGTGGAAGTGTTGCCTGTAATGGAGGGGATAATGGTTGCCATCTAAGACTGCAGTTTGGGATTCATGCTCTGTCCGTTTTATGCCAATCTCCTCATCTCTCTCCATTAGCCACACCCACAGATGCATACAGTTACAACAAGCCCCACCCCATCCCCCAATCTCATGCCACTCCCCCAACAGTCATATATAAGTGAAATACTCACAGCTTTTGCTTGTTTTTTATTTGTCCTCTATAAAGTTGTTGGTTTTTTCTTTCAGTAGCGATGTCAGTCTTCTAAGCAGCATTGCCATTACATTACATTACTGTCATTTAGCTGACGCTTTTATCCAAAGCGACTTACAGTTGATTAGACTAACCAAGGGCCAATCTCCCTTGGGAGCAATGTGGGGTTAAGGGCCTTGCTCAAGGGCCCAACAGCAGTGGTGTTCTTGCTGTGGCTGGACTGGGACTTGAACCGCCAACCTCAGGGGTCCCAGTCATGTACCTTAGCCACTAGGCTATAGGCTGCCCCCATGATACATGGTAGACAAGATAAGGATGCTGTAGTTCTTGTTGTGACAACTGTTGATTCCTCAGATCTCTTAAACTTGCATCTTTTCTCAGAGGGCTGTGATGTTTTCAGATGAGGCCAAAGGAAAGTTTCAGGACAGGGAGAAGGTTGCGTTTTTCACAGTTCACACACAGCCCTGGCCCCTCCCACAGAGAGAGACCCAATAAACGGCTGCTCTGGGGGGTCGGAGCTGAGCGGGAGAGCGAGCTCGTTTCAATCTGATGGAGGCTGGGAGAGCAGATCCCTGGCTGTGTGTGTAAATGGAATCTATAAACGGAATCGGCCCTGTGCATTTGTAGCGATTTCCCAGATATTTAACCCCAGAGTCCCTGCGATGGTACAATACGAGCATGTATAGTTGAGGGAGCGTAGTATCAGTATTATATTAACATGTTGGTGATGTCAGGACTGCACTTTGCTGGTCTGCGAGTGTTGTTGGGCAGTGCTGTGCCCCTGGTGCTGTGTACATCCTTATGTTCTTTCCTTTGGCACTTTGGGTAAGGGCACTGGCGAAATGACTGCAATCGAATATAATCTATATATCAATCTTAATGTCTCTTAGTTTGGTTTGTTTGTGTATACCGTTTGCTTACTTGCACTTACAGTTGAACTGTGATTTTCACTGTTGCCTTCACCTTAACAGAGAGCTACAGAGAGACGGGGCTGCTTTGACCTCATGGAATGCTGAAAGGTGAAGGGTTGAGGTGAGGTGACTTTGCAAGGTTCAGGTTATGTGATTGTGTTGGTGAACATTTTAGGGTTTTGTAAGATTATGGAAAGAAAGCGGGTCGATATCAGTTAATGAAAATGTTTTAGTGAATTTATTGCTTCACATATTATCAGCCTTCACATTTTTAACCTTCTGTTTTTTTACTGTAAACCATGTAATAATGTATTTACATTTTATTTGAAAGTATTTACATTGATTAGATATACAGCAGAAGTCAATGATGAGAGAGAGAGACGATTTGTAATTTCAATATTTACTTTCTGAATTTCTTGGCAATAAGGAATGCTTTATTGAGTTTAATATTGAATTGTGAGGGGGAGAGAGAGAGTGGAAAACCACGCCAGGAAAAACAGCCCATTGTGTTGTGAGTGGGAGCAGGCCATCCGCATTCCTGGCTCAGTCACCTGGAGACAGGTGGGCTACAGCTGGCAGGGGGACACACTCATTCGCCTTCTTAGGGTGAGAAAAAGGAACATGGAACTACAGACAGATTGATTGGAAATTCGTCTGGTATTTTCACAGAACCCTTTGCAGGGGATACAGTAGCTGTGGAGATAGGAGCAGTTGGAAACAGGAGTTTCAATTAAACCCCCCTCCCCCCTCCCCCCCTCCACACTGTTCCTAATGCTTTAATCTCTCTGCAGGTGGGTGGAAAGACTGTCCACCTCGCCGTCACATTTTATAAGGCTGCAGAAATCCAACCATAAACCGATTAGGATACAACTGTTATGAACTAATCCCTCCAAAGATTGCAAAATATCTGTCACAGAAGAACGAGGAGTTTATACTCTTTCTGTTCAGCGCTGCCAAGGCCATGTCTATTGAAAGAAGCGGCTGGCAAAAACCGTGCTATTCCTTCAGTAAATAAAATTGCAGCGGACTCTATTAAATATAAAATCTATTGATGACAGTTGAATGTGCTATTTTTTTTTGCCAGACACTTAAAAATGGATGCACAACTATTTCCAATTCATAACTCATTTTTGGGCTGAGGTCACGGCTGAAGCAGAACTCTGAAGCTGAATTCAGAATGGAGTGCTGCTTTGGATGCTGGGTGCGGTATGACCTTCCTCTGGGTTTGGGGAGCACCACGAGCAGCCTGAGTACCTGCACATTGTGGAGGCATGGCGAGCAGCCTGAGTACCTGCACATTGTGGAGGCACCGTGAGCAGCCTGAGTACCTGCACATTGTGGAGGCACCGTGAGCAGCCTGAGTACCTGCACATTGTGGAGGCATGGCGAGCAGCCTGAGTACCTGCACATTGTGGAGGCATGGCGAGCAGCCTGAGTACCTGCACATTGTGGAGGCATGGCGAGCAGCCTGAGTACCTGCACATTGTGGAGGCACCGTGAGCAGCCTGAGTACCTGCACATTGTGGAGGCATGGCGAGCAGCCTGAGTACCTGCACATTGTGGAGGTATGGCGAGCAGCCTGAGTACCTGCACATTGTGGAGGTATGGCGAGCAGCCTGAGTACCTGCACATTGTGGAGGCACCGTGAGCAGCCTGAGTACCTGCACATTGTGGAGGTATGGCGAGCAGCCTGAGTACCTGCACATTGTGGAGGCACGGCGAGCAGCCTGAGTACCTGCACATTGTGGAGGCACCGTGAGCAGCCTGAGTACCTGCACATTGTGGAGGCAGCCTGAGTACCTGCACATTGTGGAGGTATGGCGAGCAGCCTGAGTACCTGCACATTGTGGAGGTATGGCGAGCAGCCTGAGTACCTGCACATTGTGGAGGCACCGTGAGCAGCCTGAGTACCTGCACATTGTGGAGGCAGCCTGAGTACCTGCACATTGTGGAGGCACCGCAAGCAGCCTGAGTACCTGCACAGTTACTCGACCACAGCGTGAAGAACGCCGCTGGAATAGTGCTCTGGCTTCACCTGTCTGACTCAAATCAGCTGATCATCTTTAAATAACACACACAACCACTCTGCTGTGACAGAAACAAAATAATTACATGTATAAATTGATTTTAGTCACTGTGTCAGTGTAAAGCAAGATAAGCCAATATCGAGGCAGCGTTGGGTTTTGTCAGAGCAGCTTGTAGGCTTGCAGATACCATGTGCTGGTGTGTGTATCTGTTAGTTTTGAAACAGCCTTCAGAAGAGCGAGCGCTGTTTCCTCTGCCTCTGTATGTTTAGTGCATCTGTGAAATAATGGGCAGGTAGGATGGCGGCGTTGGTCACAGCGGTGGCTCATCCTACCTGGCTGGTTACATTTCCACAGCAGCGGTACAGACCTGAATTACGACACACTGACAGCTGCGTGTGCCATTTTGGTCTAATTTTAGACACTGCAACTGCTCACCGCGAGATTGGTCAGTGACATTTTCTGGGATAGTGAAAAATAGACTTTTTCCAACTTTCTGTAAAACAGCCAGTCTGCTCTCCAGAAAATAGCAATCACTATTAGTAATGGAAAACCTATGTCAGACTAACAGAAAATAATTATGATGTTAAAGAAGCTAGAAAAAAAATAAAAGCTAGATAATTACAGCTCTGCTTCTGTGTCAACAGGAGTCCGAGGAGCTGCACAATATTTTCACATTATTTCATCATATTTCCATCATGATGGAAAAGCCACAGGAAGGAATTACCCAGGATGCACATTTCCTGTTTCAGACGTTCACGTCTTCATGGCGTTTGGGAAGTGTGTGTGAACGCATGCATGGGCCAGCACCTAACGTTTGGCGCAGTCGGACAGTGCGGCGTGGAGTTCATTCCGCAGCCTCTGCCGGTGTAATTAGGGGCTCTATAAATAGGTCCGCGCATGTGTTGTGAATTAAAGTGCGTTTATCTGGTAATCGCCGTGGAGATCTCAGCGTGTGCATTCCAGAAAACTGGCCGCAGTGTTGCGGCGCGACCAAACGCAGTGAGCGCTGGATCGCCCAGCTTATCTGTGTTCCATGGCTGCGGCCTGGAATCTCTAAAAATTCCACCCTCTCTTCCTTCAGCTGATGTACAGAGCAGGACATGGACAGGCTCACGTGGTCAGGACTCACCTCAGACAGGTGAGATCAGGTGGTCAGGACTCACCTCAGACAGGTGAGATCAGGTGGTCAGGACTCACGTCAGACAGGTGAGATGACAAGGTAAAGGAGGGTCTCAGGTGGTGCATGAATAAGCAGCAGGTGTGTGTGGGGCTGTAGTGAGTCCCACAGGTGGGTGTTTAAGTCCCAGGTGTGCTGTCACCTGTCTATGGGTGCAGGTCCGCATTACTGAACACCTGGTTCAGCCTTGCAAGGGAAAAACAGCGGTTAAGCCAGTTAAAATCCTCAGGATCATCACTCTACAGTGACATCTTCTGGTTGGCCGGTGCCTGCAGGTTCATAAACTCAGCATATGTTGGTATATTCTTGCTACTCTGGCAGTTTGTGATTGGACGACACACCTTGCAGTGTGGAAAAACAGCAAAGGCCACATGAATCAGAGGAGTCTCGGGTTTGGATCCCTCCTGGGGAGGTGTGTGGGGGCCGGGCGGATGTCAACTCAGTTCAGTTCAGGTGAGGGAAAAACAGAGAAAAAAGAGAGAGTGAAGGAATGGAGGAGAGATGAGGCAGCTCCATATTAGCCTGGGCCCTTTGTCTCTGCCTCCTCCTCTCCCTCAGTCCCCCTTGCCTCATTCGCAGTCCGCCTCGCCACGGTCTCTCTCCTTGGTGCTGTACCGTCTGTAATTGGCTGATGGCGGCAGAGCTTTGGCGCGCCGCAGCGGGGGTGTCAGTAAATGAAGGCAGCTTTGAAGTGGGGGCAGGTCTGAGGGAGCTAGACTCCCCAGGAAACGGGAGGCGCAGCTGGGCCCCGTTTGATGCTGGGTGTCCCGTGGAGAGCGCTTCAGCCTCTCGCTGGTCGGGCATGCCTGATGACTCTCCTCCAGGCTGGCGCGGAGGCCCCTCACGTTTCTCACTCCTGAATCTGCGATGAATACCCAAAATTGCTCATTATTTTACTGCTCTGTTCATAAAGACAATCCTGACACACACAGAGGAAAACTTGGGGAAATCTTCAAAGTGATTGCATCTCAGTAAATACTCTAAAAAATGACCATATAGTGTTACCACACACGCATTATTTAGGGTTGCCCCCTAACTCAGAGGCTGCAGGTTCGATTCCCAGGCGGAGCTCAGCCATCGATCATATGGCCCAATGTAACAAAGCTGTCCAGCACTAATAAAAAATACAGAATTATAAGTGACCCGTAAGATTTAGAAAAAGAATGAATTGAAAATATAAGGTGTGTAAATCATCCTAGATAGGAGCACATATAACCATTATCTATTATCCAAAGCAGGCATCCCTTTGGACCACGGTGATTTGTATACAGCGGTGATGTGTGGAGCTCAAGCACCAGGCAATTCTGGGACACTGTGAGGCACTGCTGCTCTGATGTCCAGGGCATCTGTAGGACTTGGTCACCTGATCTGTCTCCCCCAATCAAGAGCTGCCAGGAGTCAAAGAATTATTTTGAATACTTTAACCCTTTAAACACCAGAAAAAAATCTTGCAGATTGCTGAGTTTCCAAAGGAGAAATGTATTGTCAGCCGAATTTAGAACCAGTGTTATCTTTAATATGATTTTCTGTTTTAGATCGTGGCAGTTCTGAGGTGAGTGCAGCAGTGTTTTGGGATTTTGCCAGTATGCAGAGTTATGATATTTCAGATGCATGCTTACCACAGGCCCAGGCTGGGTCAAAGGGGCAGGGCTGGGGGCTGTGTGATATCTCATTCCGTGATTTGGTGGTGCTGCCTCTGCTTGTGTCACATGGGGCGACTCCTTCACCGTTTTTACGGAAGGGTGGAGATCCCTCTTTCTGCCTCCTAACGCATGATTAAAGGCAGGGCACTCAATCTTTTTGACTGCGCTTCCTTTGAAAACGTTTTTGAAGGGGGACCGTTTTTCGCAGTGGCTAAGCCCATATCAACGCTAATTAAGGCACTGAAAATGAAGATTGAGTGCTGGGACTTCCTGAGCCGCCTGATGAAATTCTCCCACTTTCTGAAAGTTTTGAGCAGGGTCACTGCCAGCAAAGTAAATGTACTGAATAATATTTTGTATTGCGCTGACAGAAATAAGACGGGATCCCAATTCTCTGCTCGTCTGCATTTTGTCATAACTAAGATTCTCTTCACTTCCTTTTTTCAGTCCTGTTTTCTCCCAGACATCCATATCTGCCACTGTCACAGTTAATTCTCTGTGGAAAAGGTTGTCACTTCCATTCTGGGTTTGCCTAATCTTTCTCTCTCAGTTTCTCTCTCAGTTTGGTTAACGTTCCCTCATGTAGCCTGAGCCCCTCTTCACAAATCACAACATTTTTTGTTGCTGTTTAGTGTGACATTATTTATGGTCTGTTTTTCTGTTCTATAGAGAAAAAATATTTTTGTCCTTCTCCAGCTGTCTGTGCTGTCAGCAGGCTGACCAGCCAGACCATATGTCTGCGCAGCCAGCCAGCCAGTCCATGTGTCTGCGCAGCCAGCCAGCCAGTCCATGCGTCTGCACAGCCAGCCAGCCAGTCCATACGTTGGTGCTGTTTTGGGCCAGATGTATATGACCGCCGGGTCAGACAGTCCCTCTGTGTGTGGTTTCGCTGGTTTGAGCAAAAATGTTCTATTCAGCACCGACCATCTAAAAACAGCAAGGGGAAACTGAAGCTGCATTGCTGCGCTGTGGCTGTAGCTTCCTGGCTGGGTCACATGATTGCAGAGGCTCTGTCACCCATAATCCTCTCTGGTTTCCTGTCAGGCTTTGCCCAGTGCAGGGTGGCACAGAGCACTCTCTGCTCCCACAGCCTTCTGGGAAAAGCCACACCTGAATCCTCTCTCAGACTGGAATTGGGTTCACAAATGGAATGCATCACAATACGGAACATCCACTGCTGCAGTTCTGCACTTAGTTAAGCCTCTTTAAGAGGACAGAAATGGCTTCCTTGTTCTCATGTTGATGAGTGAATAGACACGTCCGGCCAATCCCTCTCCCCTCTGATGATGCTACAGGCAAATATACACCCTACATACACTGGGCTCATCCACACACTGGATCACTGCTGTCTGATATTGCCACATTATTAATTAATAATATTATCATGATAAACCGGACCTTGTGTTCTCCTGGCATGAGATAGTCATCCTGCCCTTGGCACTGACCGCAGAGATTTAACTTTGTTTCCGAAAAGAGCGGAGAGGGACCCCTTCCCATCACCGGCGTTAAGTGCTTGCTGACAGCTGCCATCTGGATTTGATTTGAGTAATTAATGCGAGCGTTAATTGAGAGCAGATCCCTGCGGCTCGATGCTCCACCCCCATGACATCCAGCCCATGACCCCCTGAGCAGCCTCGTCTGAGATGTTTGAAGGTTAAACCGCTGCCCCCCCCCCTGCACCTACACCCCCCAGGCAGAGGAAACAACCGCTCCATTACCTGCACTCAGTGAAAGGTGTGGGGTGGGGGGATACCTGAGTCGTTTTTGTGTGGCTGAGGAGTCAGGGTGTGATCAAAGGCTCACTGCGCTGCTTAGCGTTAGCTGTGCACCTCTCCCTGAATAGGATTCAGGAGTGACGTTGGTTTTTCAGACCCCCTTCGTCTCACCCACGCTGTCCCTCCTGAATGCACCAGCGTGCTCCTCCCCAACCGAGAGGGTCAACCTGTCCTTCCGGGTCACGCTTTGTCTCCTTTAGAATTGTTCTGAGTGCCGTTTTTTTGTCCTTTTGTTCCTTTTCTCCCTGGATTCCGTCTGACGTGACGATCACGACTCTGGGTTATGACCTTTTCCCGTTTCAGCTTCAACTTCTCCCCCATCGATCCCAGCCATTCTGTGTCAACATCTGCACAGTGAGAGGATTAAAGGATATCTGTCTTCTAATGGTGACATTGCCTTTTTCAGGCAGCAGATCTGATCCCAGTGGGGCAGTTGGGGAATATTCTGGAACATTGCCTTATCCAGCGTTTTCCACTTACATGAACTGAGCAGTTGATTTTCTTGTTGAAGATTGGTGTTCCTCCTGCAGATCCATTAGCTTTATGGCGGTGTTTCCATTAGCTTCACCGTGATTTTTCCATGAGTGTTCCACTGTTTATTTTCCTCTCGTATGTGCAGATGGAATGCAGAGATCATCTTCACAGACATGGAAAGCCACAGCATCCGCGAGCCGAACCCTCAGATTTCCGCTGAATATTTCCGCTGCAGGGGGCCATTGGCTGGCCGTGTGATGCCAAAGGCCGCTATTCTGGGTCTGATAGACAGGCACCCGTGTAATCTCTGCCAAACCCTGACTGCTCACCACCCACTCACACCGACCCCTACCCCACCCCCTGCTGGGGATTGCGCACACTCCCCTCTGAACACGCATGTGGTAGTCACCCCCGACCTCTCTGTGACCTCTTGAGAGAGAAAGAGAGAGGAAATGGGGGAGAGAGAGGGAGGGAGAGAGAAAGACAACAGTGCGCCTCGCTTCCCTAGTGTTTGGCAGGCCCCGCATTTCCTCACACGGTCACATGACAACAAAGTGTGCAGTTACTACAAAGCCCCATTCACATTTTCATACAGCCGCGAAAACATCATAAATAATGCAGCATGTGTACAAAACACCACCCCAGCTCCACCTACACCACCTCTACTGGAGAAAAACCATTTCCCAAAGTCAGTGTCTTTACACTCTCTACTCAGCAAAAACAAACTAAGTCTAACTAACTTGCAGTCCACCTAGTATCTAATCAATACATAACTGCTTATAACTTTTACCTAATTATGAACTGACATTGCAGTTCAGAGTTGACCCTTTAGGATACAGGAAGGAGAAGTCATAATAAACAGTCAATCAGGCCTGACAGATGCACTGCTGGACCACAGCAGACTGTCAGAGTTGATGATGGAGCAGAATCGATAACTCAAAAGCTTTTGACAGGAACTCGAAACTTGATGTTATTAATTTCTACACTTGTACTTTTTGGGGTTGAAGCACAGAAACCTCCACACAGCACTGTCATCCTGGGTAGTGTTGTTGAATATGTCTGTGTTATAAGGCCAGACAGCGTTCAGCATGTATTTGCAGGGAGTCTTTATTCCCTTAGTCTGGGCTGGAGACGGGGATGTCAGTGTTCAGGGAGCTCTGGTCTCTGAAACTCGTGGAAAGCAGGGTTCTGTCTAAGGGTATTAGAGTGTTTCCGTGTCCTGATGTTCCCTTTGTAACGGCACCATATGAAATTAGCCATGTCAATCGATTTGGCTGCAGCCGTTAAAACACATGCAAATGAAAGAGCAACGGCACTCTCCATTGCCGGTGGTCAAATTTGTGGTTGTGATGTAAAATTTACACAATGCAGACAGGCTGCGCTAATGTCGGGCCTGTATTTAACTGCTTTACGAGGTTTCTAAGGACATGATGTGCACCCTCGTTAAAGAAATTATGGCAAGATTACTGAAAAGGTTAGAGACACGTTTAACTCACCCTGACATTTCCAGGTGTATATCACATCCTGTCCTTTGAAAATGCTGTTTCTCAACGATGATCTCAAAAAAATTGACATGACTGTAAAACTATGAGTAACTGGATCAAAAAAGTAAATCTTTCTTCCTCCTTAAAAGGGTTTTTCTCACTTGCAGTCCATTACATATATGATGTACCTGTCCTTCTCATAGATGAGAACATGAGAGGCCATTTCTTAAATAGCTCAGCTGGGTTCTGTGTCACTCTCTCTGCTTCCATTTTTCTTTGGGTGAACATGAGAGGCCATTTCTTAAATAGCTCAGCTGGGTTCTGTGTCACTCTCTCTGCTTCCATTTTTCTTTGGGTGAACATGAGAGGCCATTTCTTAAATAGCTCAGCTGGGTTCTGTGTCACTCTCTCTGCTTCCATTTTTCTTTGGGTGAACATGAGAGGCCATTTCTTAAATAGCTCAGCTGGGTTCTGTGTCACTCTCTCTGCTTCCATTTTTCTTTGGGTGAACATGAGAGGCCATTTCTTAAATAGCTCAGCTGAGTTCTGTGTCACTCTCTCTGCTTCCATTTTTCTTTGGGTGAACATGAGAGGCCATTTCTTAAATAGCTCAGCTGAGTTCTGTGTCACTCTCTCTGCTTCCATTTTTCTTTGGGTGAACATGAGAGGCCATTTCTTAAATAGCTCAGCTGAGTTCTGTGTCACTCTCTCTGCTTCCATTTTTCTTTGGGTGAACATGAGAGGCCATTTCTTAAATAGCTCAGCTGAGTTCTGTGTCACTCTCTCTGCTTCCATTTTTCTTTGGGTGAACATGAGAGGCCATTTCTTAAATAGCTCAGCTGAGTTCTGTGTCACTCTCTCTGCTTCCATTTTTCTTTGGGTGAACATGAGAGGCCATTTCTTAAATAGCTCAGCTGAGTTCTGTGTCACTCTCTCTGCTTCCATTTTTCTTTGGGTGAAATGAAGCTCAGCTGGAGGCGACCTTTAAAGATCACTCGACTCCCTCTGTGGAAGTAATTACCCAGGGTGCACTGCTTTGCTGGCTGCACCATGTGCCATGATTGGCCCATATGAGCTGAGGCTGACATGATTGGCCAATCAGTGTCCTGGGATTTCATCTCCGTCTCCACTCTGGCCTTCGCGTGGGAACGCACAGCTCGTAACGGCAGTTAAAAGCAGGAGTCCCTCACGCAACCATTTCGGCTCTGCGCTGACACCAGCGTGGAAGGCAAAAAGGCAGTTATTATCAAAACCATTTCTTTTTCATGCTCGTGACTGGGGCGCTTGTGTTGGCTTGAGCACCTTTTTAAACACACTTTGCAGGTATGTCAGAGTTAAGCACTCTCCTCATAATTTTTATTCCCAGGTAATTGATTTGAAACTGCAGTTAGATGCATCTATTCTGTGAAGCACTTTGGGCTACAAATGAGCTGCATGTTTATTATTATTGTTGTTGTTGTTGTTGTGTTTTTTGTTTTGTTGTTATTATTGTAGATTACTATGATATAAAATGATTATTACATGTGTATTACTGTGATGAGAGATTGCAGACCCTGTGTTGGGTGATGGGGGCGTGTCTGCAGGGCTGCGCAGGGATGCGCATGGAGAGGGGTGAGTGGCAGTGTTGGGTGATGGGGGCGTGTCTGCAGGGCTGCGCAGGGATGCGCATGGAGAGGGGTGAGTGGCAGTGTTAGGTGATGGGGGCGTGTCTGCAGGGCTGCGCAGGAGCGGTGGAGAGGGGTGAGTGGCAGTGTTGGGTGATAGGGGCGTGTCTGCAGGGCTGCGCAGGAGCGATGGAGAGGGGTTAGTGGCAGTGTTGGGTGATGGGGGCGTGTCTGCAGGGCTGCGCAGGGATGCGCATGGTGTGTGTGAACGAGTGCGCAGCTCTGCCAGGGGCTCCACTTAATTGCTCTGCCTGAGTGCTGACATCACCAAGGGAGACCATGAGCGCAGAACGGTCTTCTGGGTAAAATAAGGGTCCCGGCTGCAGCTAGTGAAGAAGAAGAAGCATTTTCTTTGTCACAAGTGTGCTCAAGTGCAGACAGGTGCGCTTTTTGTAACCTGTTTTTTTTGTCCAGCATTGCAACGGTGTGTCCAGTCTCAGTGGGATAAAAGCTTTTTAAAATCAAAATCCTCGTCACGGACGCTGTGCTATCGGTGTCGCTGCTCCCTGACTCCAGCTGGTTTGGGCTGCGTACGCATTTGTTCACATATGACACAGCTGTGCGGCTGGGCCCTGTGAAGCAGAGGCTTGTGGGTAATATGCTGGGGGCATGTTGTACTGACACAGACAGCCTCAGGCCATGTTTTGGACCACAGGAGCAGGGAGGCGGGGCCAGACACCGCTCACACCGTGAGAATGAGCTGGAGAGGCAGTGTGCTTCCTCTGCAATGCTAAAGGGAAGCGGCAGGTGAGCCAAAGCTAGGCTATCGTAGCGAGGACGCGGTACAGGGCGTCTACAGCCAGGACGACCACATGACCTCACCTGGGTCATTGTGTTCAGGCACTCAGTGACCGTGTGAAAATGAACCCCAGAGCGTTTCAAACCTGAACCATGCCAATTCTGACCATCAATGGCCAACTGCCCTGATTGGCAGTGAGTGACTGGGATTGGTTGAGAGCATGGTGCTGCCCAGAGAGGGAGGGGTTTGGTCAGCAGGATGTCTTTAGCATTGTCACATGGTAAATCATTGGCTAAGCATTAACGCTACCTGTCAGTAGCACACATATATCCATGTGTGTATGATGGAACGTTCCAGACTGGGAGAGGGAATATCCCAATGAGGGAGAAGATGAAATAAATAATAGAGATGAACCCAGGAGACTTTCAGCTGTGAGCGCTTTTAGTGACTTTGAGTTAGAGAGTAGGTGGATAAGTGAGTAGATGAGTTAGTGAGTAGGTGTATTAGTGAGTAGATGAGTTAGTGAGTAGGTGAATTAGTGAGTAGGTGAATTAGTGAGTAGATGAGTTAGTGAGTAGGTGTATTAGTGAGTAGATGAATTAGTGAGTAGGTGAATTAGTGAGTAGATGACTTAGCGAGTGGGTGAGTTAGTGAGTAGATGAGTTAGCGAGTAGGTGTATTAGTGAGTAGATGAGTTAGCGAGTAGGTGAATTACTGAGTAGATGAGTCACCGAGCAGGTGAATTAGTGAATAGATGAGTTAGCGAGCAGGTGAATTAGTGAGTAGATGAGATAGCGAGCAGGTGAATTAGTGAGTAGATGAGTTAGTGAGCAGGTGAATTAGTGAGTAGATGAGTTAACGAGTTACCCTGGTAATGTCTCCTGCATTTCAGAGACTGATGCACTGCATACAGCAGACAGGCAGAACCCATATGCGGCACCAGTTTAATTTTATGCATGGTGTGGCTTTAAGGACGCCGTGCGTATCATGTTAGACTCAGGTCAGGCTTCACAAATGCTAGAGCAGACAGTGCTCGTGCGTGCGACATTTTTCTTCATCTGGCACTAAACTGATTTAATGCTGCCCATCTGCTCGGGTCCACTCCTCTCCTTTGTTCATGCCCAGCCGGTGTGAATCCGCATAGAGCAGAGACCGCCCTTCACATACCTCTCCGTAATGTCATCTTTCATATCTACGTCTAATTGCTATGCCATGTAAAAAAAAAAAACAACCCAAAAGAAATTAAACCAAA
This sequence comes from Albula glossodonta, assembly GCA_019788955.1. NCBI lineage: Eukaryota > Metazoa > Chordata > Actinopteri > Albuliformes > Albulidae > Albula > Albula glossodonta. Next base: position 21,596 of record JAFBMS010002595.1, read on the forward strand.
ATATTGTCATACACATCATTACCACCATAAGGAATCTGGAAATATTGTTTGATATGGACTTGAAAGTCCATATTGCGCACCTCTGTTTCCTAATTGTGAATCAGATCAGAACAAACTGGCTGGCTTTCGTGTTTTTCCCCCGATGATATCTCAGCACCGAGCGTTATCCGTTTTCAAAGTAATATCCTGGGAAATATACCTGACACCCCGAGAACGCCCTCTTATTGGTGTCACCTTCAGGTGCCGCGGAGATCTGAGAGAAGCACAGACACGCTCATCTCACGCCCCTCTCTGAACGATGACATTTTTGGGTTACGCTGGAAGAAAAAAAAAAAAAACCTCGGCAACAACACTGAGCAATTAAAAAAGGCCTGAGATGAGAGATCAGAGATGAGAGACGTGAGATGAAGAGAGAGAAAAGCAGGCCAGTAAAGCTCTTTGTTCGTTTGAAGTAGCTGGTGTTAATCGATGGTCTCTGCTTTGGACGGAAGACAGTGTCATCTGCGTGGGGGATGAAGGGCCATGTCAGCCCCTGAACTCACGTACCCTACCCCTCACAGACACACACCCCAACACACACACCACCTCACACACACACAACCCAAACACACACCCCTCCACACACACCCCAAACACACACCCCTCACAGGCACACCCCACCCACACACCCCTCACAGCACACACCCCAAACACACCCCACACCCCCACCAAAACACACACCCAAACTCAAACCCAAACCCCTGCAGTGCCCCAGCAAGGCAGGGCAGAGCAAGGGGGGGTGGGCATTGCTAGGCGACCCCAGAGTCTGACGGCCTGTCTCACTGCGGGTGTGTGTGTGTGTGTGTATGGGGGGGCTCTGTACCTGCTGTCAGAGCGCTAACGCCTGCTTTGTGCTCCATTATGGCGCCAGCAGGCTCTTCATGCTGGCATGCAGTGCCAGGAGCTCGGCGCAGCCGCGGGCAAACGTGTTGGCACAAGCAGCAGGTGCCTGACAGCGCCTGGGGGAATACCAAATGTGCTGCCACCTCACTGCTGCCAGCATTGTGCCCACTGACATGAAGCGCTGTTATCATTAGTGCCATCATTATGAGCCTGTTCTATTGACCACCATATCACACACACACACACACACACGCACCCACACTCACACACACACACATACACTCCCACACTGCACACAATGCACACACATATGCACACACACCTCACACCACACACACTTGCACACACACACCATCACACATGCACACACACACACACATACCACTCATTCTCACACACCCACTCCCAGCGCCACACGCACACTCACACCCACACACACACCCACTCACACACTCACAATTCACACACATCACACACCCACCATCACACAACACATACACACACACACACACACACACACACTTCACGCACACTCACACACACACACACACACCACACACACTCACACTGCACACACGTTCACCACACACACTCTCACACGCACACCCAGACACACACTCACAGACACACACGCTCACTCACACTTACACACTTGTACATACACAAACTCACTCACACACATGCATACGCACTCACGCACACACACACATGCACATGCTCACTCACACACACTTACACACAACACGCATAAGCATCATGCACACACACACACACTCACACACACACACATGCACATGCTCACTCACACCCACGCATACGCACTCATGCACACACACCCACTCCCACACACACATACACATGCACATGCTCACCTCACACCCACTTACACACAAACACGCATATGCAGTCATGCACACATACATGCACACACACACAAAGAGGTCAGGCTCAGAGTTTGGGCCTATGGACCACTGGTTATTTTGGCAGGGTTAAGTTACACCAGGATCATAGTAGCACCTTTTGAGTTGGAGACTGAGCATGCGTGAGTGTATGTGGGGGGGGTCATTTTGTATCTGTGTGTGGTGTGTGCTGTCATTTGTATCTGTGTGTGTGTGTGTGTGCTGTCATTTTGTATGTGCGTGTGTGTCTGTGTGTGTGTGTGTGTGTGTGTGTGCTGTCATTTTGTATCTGTGTGTGTGTGTATGTGCTGTCATTTTGTATCTGTGTGTGTGTGTGTGTGCTGTCATTTTGTATGTGCGTTTGTGTCTGTGTGTGTGTGTGTGTGTGCTGTCATTTTGTATCTGTGTGTGTGTGTATGTGCTGTCATTTTGTATCTGTGTGTGTGTGTGTACTGTCATCATGTGTGTGAGAAATCTTTTTTAGGGATCATGTATCTTTTCCCTCTTCAGAGAAAATGAATATTTAAAACTACTTCAGACAAGCAGTCATGAAGTATTAACCAGCTGGAGAAACAAGAAAACCTTTTTCTCTCACAGCTCCACGCTCTCTTTCTCTCACATACAAACTCACCTCCAGGTTAAACGGCAGCCCTCTCCGTCACTGACTCTCCTTCTGCTGTTTCAGCACAGAGAGAGGCTTTGAGATGGAGGCCGATCATCTGGACGGCTCTCAGCACCACACTGCCCTCTCAGGCATGACAGCGGGCATGTCTGACTGCAGTCCTGGAGGTCCACAGCGTGCTTCAGCGAGTCATTGATTGGCTATAGAGCCACCAAACCTGCAGACACTGCCCCCTCCAGGACTGGAGTTAAACCTGCAGACACTGCAGCCCTCCAGGACTGGAGTTAAACCTACAGACACTGCCCCCTCCAGGACTGGAGTTAAACCTGCAGACACTGCGGCCCTCCAGGACTGGAGTTAAACCTGCAGACACTGCGGCCCTCCAGGACTGGAGTTAAACCTGCAGACACTGTGGCCCTCCAGGACTGGAGTTAAACCTACAGACACTGCGGCCCTCCAGGACTGGAGTTAACCTGCAGACACTACGGCCCCCAGGACTGGAGTTAAACCTACAGACACTGCCCCCTCCAGGACTGGAGTTAAACCTACAGACACTGCGCCCTCCAGGACTGGAGTTTAACCTGCAGACACTGCGGCCCTCCAGGACTGGAGATAAACCTGCAGACACTGCGGCCTTCCAGGACTGGAGTTAAACCTGCAGACACTGCGGCCCTCCAGGACTGGAGTTAAACCTACAGACACTGCCCCCTCCAGGACTGGAGTTAAACCTGCAGACACTGTGGCCCTCCAGGGCTGGAGTTAAACCTGCAGACACTGTGGCCCTCTAGCACTGGATTTTACCTCTGTCCACTTTAAAACATTTTCTGTGTCAACTTCTGCATGGAAGGCAAAGCTGTGCTAGAAACAAGCTTTGTGCTCATTTAATCTATTCGGTCGTTCGTTTAAAGCTTCCTGTTGACGTTGTGTTAGAGATATGATCACTTGTTTACCCGAGTATTTGTCGGATCGCTCCCTTCCTCTTTCTCAGGGGCACAATTAAGCGTCTCTTTCCCCTTCATGTTTGCTCTTACATGTGTCAAGAGGCGGAGTCAGGATGTTCCCCGCCCCCTCTGTTTCAGCCCCGCCATTCTAATGCACCCCTCTGCCATAGCCCAGCCCCCTCAGAGCTCACCTGTGGAGCTAACGCACCCCTCTACCACAGCCCAGCCCCCTCAGAGCTCACCTGTGGAGCTAACGCACCCCTCTACCACAGCCCAGCCCCCTCAGAGCTCACCTGTGGAGCTAACGAACCCCTCTGCCACAGCCCAGCCCCTCAGAGCTCACCTGTGGAGCTAACGCACCCCTCTGCCACAGCCCAGCCCCCTCAGAGCCCACCTGTGGAGCTAACGCACCCCTCTGCCACAGCCCCGCCCCCTCAGAGCTCACCTGTGGAGCTAACGCACCCCTCTGCCACAGCCCAGCCCCCTCAGAGCCCACCTGTGGAGCTAACGCACCCCTCTGCCACAGCCCAGCCCCCTCAGAGCTCACCTGTGGAGCTAACGCACCCCTCTGCCACAGCCCAGCCCCCTCAGAGCCCACCTGTGGAGCTAACGCACCCCTCTGCCACAGCCCAGCCCCTCAGAGCTCACCTGTGGAGCAAATGCACCCCTCTGCCACAGCCCAGCCCCCTCAGAGCTCACCTGTGGAGCTAACGCAGGCCTCTACCACAGCCCAGCCCCCTCAGAGCTCACCTGTGGAGCTAACGCACCCCTCTGCCACAGCCCAGCCCCTCAGAGCTCACCTGTGGAGCTAACGCACCCCTCTGCCACAGCCCAGCCCCTCAGAGCTCACCTGTGGAGCAAATGCACCCCTCTGCCACAGCCCAGCCCCCTCAGAGCTCACCTGTGGAGCTAACACACCCCTCTGCCACAGCCCAGCCCCTCAGAGCTCACCTGTGGAGCTAACGCACCCCTCTGCCACAGCCCAGCCCCTCAGAGCTCACCTGTGGAGCTAACGCACCCCTGTCCCATTCACCTGTACATCTGCTGAGTCAGTCCTCAATTTAAAATCTCAACTTCAAAGGGTTTTATACACCTGAATTTCCTTTGTTTGATCACACAGTTTTATTTTTATTTTAATTATATTTCATTGTCTTTCATATCTTGTTTTAACTTAATTTATGTGTCCTTGTTTTTATTTGTTTTAATGCATCTTGGATAAGGCTAGGCTAAGGGCCAAGCAAACCTGATCCCAGATCAGTGCTGCCGCTGTGATGCTGTGTGAACAGGGCTCAAGGCCACTGTCCAAGCCTGATCCTAGATCAGTGCTGTCGTTGTGATGCTATCATGACAGGGCTCCAGACCACTGTCCAAGCCTGATCCTAGATCAGTGCTGTCAGTGTGATTCTGTAATGACAGGGCTCCAGGCCACTGTCCAAGCCTGATCCTAGAACAGTGCTGTCGTTGTGATGCTATCATGACAGGGCTCCAGGCCACTGTCCAAGCCTGATCCCAGATCAGCATGGCCGCTGTGATGCCGTGTGAACAGGCCACTGTCCGAGAGGTGAATACAGACGCAGTAAAGCGTTGGTCATAACAGCTTGTGGAGGCGATCGATGTACATTACATTCGATCCAGTCCCAGACAGGCAGAGAGTCGGGGTGTTTTTTAAAGTGCTCTTCTCTTCTCGCCTCTTACGCTGGGCTGCCTCAGGCGTGGGGGGTGGGGGTGGGGGGGGCTTCCCTCTAACAGGATTTGTTCAGTATTGTGCGGTGGCTGGATCTGACTGCGTCTGATAACATGCGGCAGACAGAAGGTGGGTCCCCAAATCCCCCCTCTTCTCTGGGAGCGTTTCGCAGGCCGCCTGGGGGTCCAA
>JAFBMS010002596.1:0-26807 GCA_019788955.1 Albula glossodonta
TTGAGGGGAAGTGTGTTTCTTTGTCTGTGTTTGATTCAGTGTTCAGTATTGGTACGAAATGTTTGCAAATATCGCAGATGCATTTGGGTGATGTGACCCCTCTTGCCGTCTGTCACTCAGGTGCGCAAGGAATACAGTAAATGCCTCCGTCAGTCGCACTGCTGTCGGGGCGTGGCCACAGACAGCTCTCACAGTTCTGCAAAGACGTCCACCTCCAGAGTGAATGCCCGCTACTCCTCTGCCACACAGGTAACACGCACACCCACTCTTCTCCTCCTCTGTGCAGATGCCATGTACACAGGTGGAGAAAAGAGGGAAAAAAAAAAGGAACATCCACGCCACGCTGAGCTGTGTGGTGTACTAGAGCATCGAGCTGTGCGTATGTAACGACTGTTTCCTTTGTGCCTGGCAGAGCCGGATCAGGAGGATGTGGAACGACACGGTCAGGAAGCAGTCGGAGTCCTCCTTCATCTCAGGTGACATCAACAGCACCTCGACCCTCAACCAAGGTGCGGTACTGCCCTTTAACGCTGGCAATCACTCGCCGAGAGATGTGTATTTACGATGTCTTTATTTTGTAGTTTTGGAAGTCGACGCCACGCCTACGGTTCGAGTGACACATTTGTTTTGGCGATATAGTCGGTCGTCCGTAATGAGGTGGTTTTCCGGTGAGGTTTAGCTTGAAGTTTGTTGATGTGAATGTTGTTTATATTTGTCAGTTGTGACATGTACCTAGCAATAGTCAGCAGGTGAGGAGGTTACCCCCCCAAATATGCTTTACCCCCCCCCCCCCGATCCTTCACTATTGTTTCCCCATGGAGATATGAGAGCGAGGTTGGAATGTTTCAGGAAAATGGTGGGGGAGGGCTTGTTTCCCGGTCCGTGACAAAGCGAGGGCCCTGAGTTGTGGGGCCGAGTGGCGTTCGCCCGACAGGAAGCGCACCTTGGTAATCCGGCAGTTAGCGCAAAGCCGCACTGGCTTTTGTAGGGATGGTTTTTTTTTTTTTATATAAATGATTCCATATATTATTTAGCGTTCGCATAAATATACTAACGAGAAGATTGTTGAACTCTGGGTGACCCTCGGAGAGATGGAGAGAAAGAGGTTCATAGTCTCCATGTAGGCTTGCCGTAAAAGGCAGCCGTAGCGTTGTAGTACATGTGCGGCCATGCGTGACTCTGGCATAGACGGCGCGTCGGGGACTTTCTCTGCTCCTGAGTACCTGCCTTTGTTTTATCCATGCGGCTCGGTACAAACGCTGCCGAGAGACCGACTGTAGCGCGGCGGTCTTGGAGAAGACGCGGGCTTTTATGATGCCGTAGTTGGCGGAGTGGCGGTCGATACGGATATGGCGATAACGCGTGCTGAGATTTTGTCAAACTATTCTCGGCCCGTGCGGGATAGATCTGAGGAAGGTCACTCGCACCCAGGGCTCATAGCCTCCCCTGCCCTGACCGGCCTCATGGTCTCGGTTGTTTCTGTGGATCCTTTCGTACCCCGGAGGCCGAGTTTGCGCGGCCCATCGTGCGTTTATTGCGTCGTATCGATGAATTCAAACCGAGCGAGTCGAGTGTTTTGTGTCTCGGCCTGCTATAATTGCCCGTCAGAAAAATCTTTGTATTTAATTGACCTGAAATAATCTGAGTTTACGGCCTTGGAGAGCGTGGTGCTAATTGTAGATGTCGTTTCGTCGCATATCTCGTCGTGTTAAAAAATAGGGTGGAATTTGGTACGTTTTGGTTTTACCGGAGAAGGGGGAGTCCTGGCATTTGTGATTTGAGGCGACCGTGGCATTCACGAAGGGGTCGCGATTTCGGTTTGGCTGTTGGAGAGCGACGATATTAAAACGAGTCTAGGTAGTGTGAGGTGAACGTGAGACGCTTCTCTGTCCATGGGTGTGGGAGCGCGAATGGCTTGGAACGGAGCGTCATTTCCGAGGCGTTCACCTCTGGTGGTTTTCTTGATCGCGAAGAGTCGTCTTTCCCTCATCTTTTGATGGCGTTGCTATGGATAGTGAAAGTTACACGGCTTTATGGCAAAAACAGCTGGATTTCAAATTGTCATTTGAATTGCATTTTTTTCAGCACAGGGTTGACCTTTGGTATCTTGGCATCTTGGCATGTAGTAATGAATTGAGTGTGCAACATTATTTATTTATTTATTTTTTTCTCCCCCCTGTAGCCACAACCTAATGTCACCTCCTGCTGTGATGCCTTTGATAAATTCCACTCCTCCTCGTCAACATCTGACAGATTTGATTTGTGTGTTATTTATTTCAGTACAATTTGTTGGAACATTGGTATGATGTCGTAATATAGTAACAATTGCACCAAGAAAGAAGGGGAAAAAAAAAAAAGTTGAAAAATCTATCTGTCAGAATCTGTTCGCTCACCGCTCATTCCTCGCCTCCCGGCGCAGGTGCGGGGTATTGCCTGTTTCTTACCTGTGGTCTTGTGTCTCACTGTTTCAGGGATGTCAGGCAACTACCTGCTCACTAACCCTCTCCTCAGAGCGCACGGCACTAACCCCTATAACACCTTATTGGCCGAGACCGCCGCCCCTCTCTTTAACTCAGGTGTGCACTCTTTATCATTTAACTGTTGTGAACTTAAACACCCACCCATCTATCTTCACAGATGCCTAAGACGGCATATACGCATACCTGTGTGTTTTGACCGGTTCATTTGCACCATATCGTACTCTGTCATGTTTACGTGATGACGGAGTGTGTATTAACGCTAAATTTCACACATTGCCGCGTGAAAGAGCGATGTCCGAACGCCATGGGTATCGGATATGACGGTTGCTCGTCACTTACGCAAGAAAACGTTTGATCTGAAACCTTTGTGTTATGTTTTGTTTTTGCTGTCTTGCTCCCCTTCAGGGACTTGCAGAGAGATGAGTATGGGTGGAAATGTATTGTTTCCAAATGTGATTTGTGTTTCCATTTCCAGCATGATCTCGAGACAAAAAGTTAGCCCCGATCTATCCATGGTCCCCCGATATCATGCACTTTCAACGATGCCACAGACACGTCACCTGAACATGCTGTTCGTGCAGTGACACCATCGTGTTCCATATGCCGAATAGGAGAGACACCCGAGGGAGGAGAGCGGAGAGTCGTCCGGCCGAGTCCGAAGGCGCGTTAGTCGATGAATCGTTATTCGCCTGGCACATAGCGGACGATGACTTGCCGCGCAGTTTTTTTTTTATTTCCCGGGGCGATGTGGCACATCGGAGGGTGGGGAAATTCATTTTTAAAGGGTTTTATTTTGGAAAGCGTCGGGCTGATGATTGTCCTCTCTCCTCCCGCGACGGGTCGCCGCCTCGTATGCATGTCAGGTGACCTCCACGATTCGCATTCCTTGTGCGCACAGAAGCGCACCCACATGGTTGTACATAAATGCAGTGCAAGAATGAGTAATTGCAATGTGTTTGAAAGAGGCTGATCGATTGTTTGATTTGGTGTAACTCAGCTGCTGGTTTTGTTGTTGGTTATTTTTCAGTGATTGTCCATTGTGCTGAATAAATCATTTTACTTTCTTTTGCTCATGTGGCGCTCGTAGACCAGGTAGCCAGAGCAGGCGCACGCGCTGTCGGATGTCCGACGTGAGTCATTTCACCTGCTTATGTGTGTGGTGGTGTGCGGAGAGCCGACCGTCCGTCTTCCCGCTCATACGCGCTCCTCCCCGGGGCCTGTCCTTCACTTGTAGTCACTTGCCCGTTTGTGGCCGCGCATCTGTACGTCCCTTATACCTCTGTGGGTGTTTGTGACGTCTGTCTGTACGTTGCAGTTTTAATGCTGTTCGGGCCACGACCTGTGTCGATTGGAAATGACACGTCGGCCGTATCGCGCGACGAATTGTTGACGCGAAACCTGATACGTTTGGATGTCTGTCGCCGGATGATCGTCCTTGAGCCCTTTGCTGTAAGGATTGATTTCTATTGCACTCTTCACGATGAAGTGAATATTTATGTGTACTTTGTTGAAGAGGGTGGCCTGAGCAGTATTGAAATGTTTGTGTGTGCATGCGGGCAAGTTTGTGTATTTGTTTGTGCGTGTGAACCCTGAGATACTAACAGTGTGCTGTGTTTGCAGGACATTCACTGAACAACGCCCCAGGCAGCGGCCTGATGGCCACGCTCCCGCTGAACGGGAACTTCAATAACAGCTACTCTGTGGGGAAGGACCTGGGCGAGGTGGGGGATCTGGGGGAGGGGGCGCTGGATGAGGCTGCACTTGAGAAGATGATCATCTCTGAGCTGGTGCAGAACAACCTCCGGACCTGCAGGGGGAGCCAGAGCGCGGAGCAGGGAGGTCGGCAGGCGGCCACGGTTTCCAGGGGCGACGCTGCCTCGCTGGTCCACGGAGGGGAGCCTGCGGGGGTGGGGCTTGGACTGGAGGCTCCTCTCTTGCCCCAGAGGACTCATTCTCTCCTGTACCCCCCGCATCCCCATCCTGGTGTGGGGTGCGAAGGAGGGGGCTACCTCACCCAGCTTCCCCCTGACTCTGAGCGCAGGCCGCAGCCTCATAATCCAAATAGAGACTCGCTGTATGCCAGCTTGCCCAACCTTGTTGATGGCCCCGCTGCGCCTGATGGCATCGTCCAAGACGTTTACTACATGGGTGCGCCCGTTCAAGCTCCTTCTCTGCAGCCCTATTATGACATTGGTGTGAGTGCCGCGGACAGCGTGCGGGACTGTGTCCCCGAGGGAGAGACGTCTAGCGATGGACAGATGCAGCTGGTCACCAGCTTATGAGCCCTGCCTACAGGTGTTTGTTTCCCCTTCCTGCTCTGAGGGAAGCCGTAGTGGTTTTTTGTTTCCGAGTGTCGGGATTGTCGGCCGAGTTAGTTTTTAAGCCGTCTCGACGCTTGACTTTTGTTTTGAAACGTGGTGCTTTAGAATGAGCGAAGCGGGCTCGTCTAAACAGGTACATTCTCGTCTGGCTCCCATGGACCAGGGGAGCCCTGTCCTATGAATGTCGGCCTGCTGGAGCCATGAGTCTCGGGCCTAATTTTTCTGTGTCCTTGGCCTTACTGAGACAAATGTTTGAAGATGTATTTTGCTTCATGTCATCTATAAATGGATCATTTGAACTGTTCAAGTTTTTGAGAAGATTATTGTGTAAAGGTTGCACATGTAAGATGTTTTTCCCTCTTATGCCATTCATTGTATGTACTATGTTCGAATGAAAAAGGATGAAAAGGACAATAAAAGGCGCAACCGAAGGTGCGGTAAAAGCGATGCCGTTTCTTGCAGCCAAACTGGGATGTGCTGTGGCACAGAGGAAACATCTGATGTCAGACTGTAATGCCATACCTTTGCACAAATTTGATGTGAATTATTTATTTGACTGTAAAATACTTGAGGAAGTTCTTTCCAGGCTTTTTTTTGATCAACAGGATACATGGTTTATGTATAGCTGTTTGGCTTTTGTTTCCACACTGTCATGCCTATTTTGTGAAATGAAGATCTCATTAGGAGTTTGTGTAAGGTCCTACACTTGTTTAATGGTAAATAAATGTGTGGTTTTTTGTTTTTGGAGTCCTGCGCTTTCTTTGTTGCTGGCAGGTGTACTGCTTCAAATGTTTTTGGGATTGTAAGAGTATGTACAAGTGTATCAGAAGGGTGTGGGCTTTATTGCTGACTTAGTCATTGATTGTGCTATGGAGATGTGGCCATGATTTGTGTTGGAGTTATCTTGGGTATAGTTTTGGTTGTTGGGGTGATTTTGCAGCACATGCATAAGGGGAAGTGATTTTTTGGGTAGTCCATGCAACTTTTAAGATGTGTTGGTGTAGAATGAGGCCTTGATGTGATGTGCCAGATGTTTTTGGTTGAGTGCATAGCACTGTGTGGTTGTTGCTCTACCAAAACAAGTCTGTGTATTGTGAACATCTTTTGAGTAGTGAATGGTAAGATGAATGTGTCCTTTGGGTGGTGAAGATATGTGCTTGTTTTTACCCTGTGTGGTATGATATGCTGTTGTTGCTTCTTACCTATGTACCCACCAGGCAATGTGGTCAGCCTCAGTGTGATTTTATAGGGTGGATGCAGAAATGGTTGGGAAGTCTTGTTTGGCAATAGCAAGTACAATCAACACTGCCAGACATGTTAGAAGCCATAGCTGGCAAGGCTCAGTAATGGAAGTAACCAATGACTATGGGTTGAGGAAACCCGGTTTTTTTTTTTTTAATAGGTTTTGGAATTGTGAGGCAGCATTCAACAAACAGATGAGCAGCTTAGTGCATCACAAAATAGGTGACAGGTCATCCATAGCATTGTAATATGTTATCATTGAATAGAATATGGGGCATTTGTGGGTAGACTGACCACCTTGGTCTATGAGAGCTAAGTGACATGGATTCATGGTCTGTTTCCTTGTCAGTAATGATTGTAGTTAGAGTACAGCTAGCTGATTTTGTCTTGAAGAAGACATAAACCACTGTATATGTTGTGAGGCAGTGTGTAACATATTTATGGTCAACAGCAATTTGTGATCTCAAGTTGACAGATTTCTTGAACCATAAGCAATGATTGTGTAGGTGACTAGTTCTTTACCTAAAGAGTTTGATTGGGGCGTTAAGGATGAAAGCTGAGCTTTCATCCTTAACGCCCCAATCAACTTCAGAGGTAGTATGCACAGTGGTAGCAGTATACGTCCTTTAAAGTGCGCCACAATGTAGATCATTCTCTACTGAGCAAGAGAAATGCGATGGTTAGCATAAGGTGGCAGCTGTGTGCAAGGCTCAGAATGAAGGACAAGAGCCCTGATAAAGTGAGTAGTTGTCAGCAGAAATGATGGTGCCATTAATAACTATCCAACAATGTTTTGCAGTGAAGCATTAAATGACTAGGCAAACAAGGGAAGTTTTTGTTGGTCAGTTCTTACCTTCATAGGCACATGTGTGAAAATGACATTTTCATGGTAGCCAATCATGTTGAGTAAGCCTTAAGTCTGATAAGGCAGCTGAACATACTTGTGTGTTTCCAATTAGCACTCCCTTTGATACACAAAATCAATATGCAGTGTTAAGTGTGAGGATAGAACACTTGAATACAACAGATTACTAATGTTGTCTATGGTGAATCCTGCATGTAAAGAAAATTTTTGTCATTGGTAACTTGCCACTATTACATTGGTGTCTCCTATTATGCATGGTGGATACTGAGGTGTTTGAATCACTGGCAATGCCATCTTGTTGTGAATGACCAAGACTTTTGAGGTGATATTTTAGTTGTAAGGAATTGGTGCATAGTAACTGAATATAGCCTTATGTTGCACTTAGAAGGCAATTTATGGAATGTTTGATAAATGCATAGTATTGTTCTTGGACACATCAAGGATAAAATTCATATACCAATAATGAAAACCATCCAGGTGCAACTTTCTATATAAATAGCTGGCTGAGAATATGTATTTTGAAGTATGACAGTTGCTGTCCAGATGTAAACAAATAGGTTTTGGAATTCCAAAAAGTTGATGTCAGTCTGAACTCTACAGAGTGACATTGCAAATGTCTTGCCTGAACCATTTTTACTTTGTTGTAGTGTGCTTCTTTGTGAGTGTCTGTGGTAGACAGACACTGTTGCTGGCTCTCAGAATTAAGACTCACCTACTTTTTTACAAAGATGTGACTTTGGGCCACCAATTGAAATGTGTAAGTCCTGCATCAGCACTGCTAAAGTCCCAAAGTTAGCATGTTTTGCTCCTCAACTGTGGTGACTAGCAAGGGTCCATAAGGTATAACTGGCCATTTTGTTCCACTTAGATTGAGGAACAAATCATGGCCTGAATATCCTTGGTGCATGTGGCTACCATATGTATACTTTTGACTGCAACAACAGCTTTTTGTGTGTGCTGACACCCTTTTCCTTGAGTGCCTCACCTAGTAGCACAATTTGGGAATGTGCCTGCCATGTGAAACAAGCTTCACTTGTGCTAATCTGCCTTGATTTTCCATGTGGTGGACTCTGTCCACTAGTAACATTGGAGAGATGTGACAATTGTCACAACCTATGCTTGGAGGCTTATAGGCCTAGATCAGCTAGGGTCAAGACCCTAACAAGTGCAATGAGATAGGTGCACCTATATGAAATCAGATGAATAGGAAGCATGACTGTAAAATGTAACTATTGCAGAACACAAGACTGGCCACTGTCGAGATGGTACTCAGATGAGGATAAACACCACAATATGGATAGGACTTGCTATATATTTTAAAAAAAAAAGTTATTGGCTAACAAGTGTGCACTTAATTATGCTGTCACCCAGGATGAAGTCCTACAGGGGTACTCTGAGGGCTATATACATACATACACACTGGAAGGAAAAGTGCAATGCCTCCTTAATGGTTTTGGAGGGTCACCTAATGACAATGTCATGGGGTTAAAAATCAAAGGCAGTTGGCTAGCCTTCCACACAGGGGTGTGAACCCAAAACTGGATTTGTGTATATTTGAGTGATTAGGATACTGTATGAGGTGTCATTTCTCTGTCCTTTGGTAGAGGAAGGAAGACACTCTTTGAAGCCTCTGATGTACAATTATGTCTGGTTTGAGTATAAGCTTAAACCACAGCAGTTTTGTATTTAATCTGCCTCTCTTTTACCCAGTATGTTTCATACTACAAACATTTTTTTTGCTGCTTGTAATTTTAACTTAACACTCATTTCCAGATGTGGGTTAAACAGTGACATCCGTTTACAGCCCATATTGTCTATGTATACCCCCAGTCTTTATTGTTTGTACAGCATTGAAGTGACCACTGGACTTTGGATGGGACTCCAGGCAAAGAAATAATTTTATTTTTTGAATAAAAACACACCACTGCACAAGGCTGTTCAATACATAGAGTAAATATTGAAAACTCTACTTGTGAGTTGCGACACATCTTTCCCCATCCCTGACAAAGCACGGTCCGTTTCTGCTCAAACGGGGGAAACGTTCCCTTGCATCACACAGCCACAGCGCAGGACCGGTCAAAAATTCACACATGCTGTACACAATCGCCCACCCTCCACGGACAATCGTGGAAATGTGTGGGTCACGTTAATGAGCCAAAGCAAACGTGCCAAAATCACTTTTCTGCCGGTGAACGTGCGTGAGCTCAGGAAAGGGCTTGTGTTATCCCGGTGGCTCCGCCGCCTCGGCAATCCACATCTCGTTTCTTTTCGTCGGCGGCACTTATTCCGGGAAGTTTGTCGACGGATGCGATATGATGTGAAATTTCAATTCCCGACCCTCCGACGTTTAAGAAAAATTTCAAGTATGCGCCACCACATTTTGGATCGAAGTCGCATGACGTAATGCAAATACTCTTCCGTTGTGGCTAGGCCTAATGGCTATCACTTTGGGCATATTTAAGACTTCTTGTTGCATAGTTTGACCTGCGTTGGCCTCATTCGTTCTAATTACAAAGTCATCCGTTCCCTAGGAACGGGTTGTTCTGTAATCCTGGCTGAGCTCAGATGTGGGGAGGGGGAGCTGTGGCAGCTCCCATGCCTATATTTAGACTTGTGACAGGAGTGCTGTTCTGTGGATCGTACTACTGGAAAACAGGGTATATAAGGCTACTGAGAAGAACTTCACCGATATGCAGCCTTAACAATCCCTTGACCACGACGATGGCCAGGAGTCAAAAATGACATACGCTAGTTTCCGCTCACGTATGAAAATGTGAAGCGCAAACATTTTTAAACTTCCCTCATCGGTTTTCAAATCGTCTATTGCCAGAAGTTAGAGCTTAAAACCAGGACCGAATTCGGTTCAGACATCAAATCTCGGTCATGCAGAGCACACACACGATATTCGGTAAGGAAATAGAATGTGACGTTCAGTTTTTACGAGTAAATTCGAATTTGAGGCGTCTGCATTTCATATTCATGTCTCCAGTTTCCACAATAAAATGACTTTGAAGATAACTTTAAAAATTCACAGTGGTGAGCTGACATTTATGTATGTACAATTCAATCAACTTCCCTCTACAGTCTGTTCAGTAAATAAAACAGTCCAGCAGTGGGCTATGGGAAAGAACTGCATAGTTTTATGAATTCCTGCCATTTCACCCACGACATAGTGAACACTACTTGGATCCATCCTGCCGGGCGTCAACGAAGGTCAGCGGCAGTTTAACGCTTTGCGGTGCATCTGTACGGCTCAAATCGGCTCTCTCCGACAACAATGTCACGGACCACCGCCGCCGACCGGGAAGCGACGTGGGCCATGATCCCATTACCGCATGGGCAGTGAATATTTAAGAGGTCAAATGGAGCACCTCGCCCATTCTTATCACCTTACCTTCTGTGGCATATACAAAGCCCGGCGGCACCATTCTACCCGTTCCGTACCCACACGGCGGCGTTTTCAAACCGCACAAGTTAAATCTCGACGGTCAGGTCCAATAATTTCCTCAGAACTTTTGATCATAAAGGACATTTGTCGTTTTCCCAGAACGCCCGACGTGTCCCCTGCAGTCTGGCCTCTTGGAGATATGCACAAATTATACCAGAATGTACCTCGTTACAAAATATTCAATATCACCTCCATCTATTTTGCACTACATACTTTGAAATGTAGTCGCTATACAATCCTGTACTGTACAGCATACCTTCTAACTGGAGACAAAATGTTGCTATGGTACCAATTACCACATCGGCAACTTTGTGATTACAAAATACACGATCGATGGAAATATGCATTACACTAATATTGCCCATAATCTCTGCTCCATGTCCCCTCTGATGAAAATGACATCCTCTCCAGTTAAAATGAAGGGGTGTAATAGCAATAAACTATAGAAAAAGCCAAAATAGTTTTTTCCACTGCATATTAAGGCCAATTTTAAATTCAAGCTGGATTTTCTTCACTACACGTAGTACTCATTTGACTTCAACAAGGGGAGCATGCTAGAATATATGCAATGACAACACCACAAACGATCTCGTCGACACATTACGGTCGTTTTCAAGTGGCACAAGACTCAGGAATGAGTTTATTCTCCGACATAGGCATGGTTTCATGCCTCCATTTGGCATGAACCACCATAACAACACAAGGAATGGATGGCACATTTTGTGCTACAAAAACCATAAAAAAAAATCCCTTCATGTATCACTGGCTACACAATGTGCTCATTTAGAAAGCACTGGCCTTTAATATCAACTCAAATCATCACAACTCAAACCCAATTTACACTCAGTTCCATATGGGAACATCAAGACTCAAAATTGTTCACACACTTCTCTGAACCTCAGGATGGATAGATAAAACATGTGACCCCTTGGCTCTTTTAAGTTCAGAAAGACCTGGAAGTAGATGAAGGACACATGAGGTGGAGTAGGAGGAAGCGGAAGGACAAGGGCAAGGATGTTGCCAACGAGATCCGTGCGACTAGACACGGACGTGTCATGGGATGTCGATGAGGGGCGAAGCCAGGCGTAGAGCGAATCGGACCCGCTTCCCAGTACCCTCGGACCCTTCGGCGGTCTACGACGTCACGTCTATCTACCGGACCAAAGGGAGCCGGCGCGGCCGCTCCGTGTCGTCATTTGGGACGATGTCAGTTTCCGTCGCAAAGATCCTATTCTTTAAGCTGCCGTTTGTTATAAAGGAATAGTGAATATGTACAAACAGTATTTTGACCAACTTCTGATTATTTCAGTGTATTTTTATGTTGTTTGCCCTATGGTCATTCCAGTCTTTTGTGTTTCACTTTACATTTTTTTGGTCCACTGCATGAAAAACAGATGCCTGCACTCACAACTTTAAAATTTCCTACAGTGTTATGGTTTCAAACAAGTGTTGGTCATTTCACATTCCCACTCCAATGGAGCAATGAAAAATGTACGACATGCAACAGATGACTCTTTCCATTCATATACGGACACAAGGATTTCTCTCGTAATGATCAAGAAAATTCACTACAATTTCTTAAAATGATAACAAGTTGGACAATTTACATATAATTACAGGCTTGATGTCATCTCAGCCTAGACTTAACATTTCAGTTGAAATCTCCAAATGGATGCAGCAATTTCCCAACACATGGCAGTGAATTCTGTACAAATGCAGCTGCCCACATTCACCGTTGACAGCTCTGCCACGTCTTTGCACGCATTATGATTTCTTCATGTCCTCCGCAGACTTCACTGGGATCGAGCACTTTGAAAACTCTCAAAGCTTAAATAATTTTGGGTAGTTTTAGGAAAACGCACAAGTGTTCCAATTTTATTGCCGCTTCTTTGTCTCTGTAGAATACCTGCCCAAACTGTAGCAGAGAAGGGCACCCTGGGAACATTTCCGTTGAAGCGAGAGGGCATCGTGGCCATGTTTAGAATATTTCCCATTTGTGCTCACCCATTTCCCCCCCCCCCCCCCCCCCCCCCATAGGCCCGTGATCGGTGACCATAATCATCATCCATCAAATGTTTTGACGTCACGGTTTCATTTTGGAAAAAAAAAAAAAAAAAATTGCCCTCGCGGTGAAATTTGCACCACGGGGGGCAGCAATGGGTGCGTTCCAATGCTCAAAAATATCCTCCTTTCCTCCCCCCCTCCTCGTCCCCCCCCCCCCAAAAAAAAAAAAAAAAACGGAGGGAGGGAGGAGACGGGGAGGGTATGGAGAAAAGGAGGATTTTTGAGCATGGAATGCACCAAAAAAAACATTTAAAAAAACATTTGAAAAACATTAATGGATATTAAAATGGCCACAGATAATTCACCCACAGCAACAAATTGGGCAATTCATAAATTACAAAATGATTCATAATTGAATTACAATTCAGTGTGGTTTAAGAAAGACTGCTCACTTTACATTGGGACATCTCATTCAGCTGACACCGATTTGACTGGGTTTCATGAAGAGTTTTAGGATGCAAAATGTAGGATTCCGGAGCATCCATCTCTATTATATTCATAGAATTTACCAATCTTTCATTACTGTGGTCTGTGCTAATTTGTGAACTCCTGAAATTCATTTTCAATGTTCTAGTAACAAAGCCTGCACTGAAATGCACTGAAAAATAATCAGTATATTATTACTGCATGATTTTCTCCCAGAGATCAAAGCTTCAAGATTTATAAATATTTAATTTAAAAAAAAAAAAAAAGCACTCAATTTCATTATAGGGGAAATTAAAAAAAAAAAAAAAAAAACAAACCCTGAATGAGCCATGAGCATTTGATACTTTAATCCCACAGTGAGAACTGAAGTATTTCTGTGTGACTCATGGGGGACCTTAGGGCCCGAGGCGGTGGTGGCAGGACGCAGATGGTACCGAGACGCTTTGCGATTATAAATAACCTCAATGGTCGCGAAGGTCATTTAGTACAATTCCGATTACCGAAAGTCCGCCGCAATTCACTTTGGAATTTCCTCCCATCCAAGAATTCACAATTGTGATGGAACAAGCTTTTTGCCTCAGTTCGACTGTCCAGTGGGTTTCAAAAACAAAGTTCTTTCACGTAGAGCGTCGAAGCCTTTGATATGTTCACACTTGTTTGCAAGAGTGTATAATGAAAATTGCAGATACAATTAGACATTTACCCCAAGAGAGAAATTGCTAAGGAACCACCGTTTAGACCTATCGAAAGGCGCCGACTTCACTTCAAACGACCAGACATTGTGACCCATTCTGAAAATGCACGAAAGCAAACTTTCATCTCAAACACAATTCAAATAGTATTTCCAGATTTTAAGATAAATGTCTGTCTCAAAGGCATTTAGATCTAAAAAACAGCCCAATGAAAACCAATTTATGTTGCTTGTTTTCTAACAAACAGCATTTGGCATGTTCAGCTGAATATTTGACCCCGAGATCTGTGCGTTCGATTCCATCATACCGAGTAGCTCAGTAGCAGCCCTTTCCAGTTGTTTGGCTGATAATTCATACAAGTATCTATACATAATTACTGACCTCAAGCTTCTCCAGATGTATGAGGTACAATTATTAGAGTGACATGATCATCATATAAGCAGGTTCTCTTTGCATTTTGGTGGTCTGGGCTCCCTTCATGGATTCCAGTTATCCTGAAATATTTTGTATAAATGCATTACCTGTATGTATACAGGTCTGAATTTCCTTTATGGACAGGGGTCATCCGTATGTGAGTAACTGAATTTTTATTTATTTTCCACTTCATTTCCTGACATGCCACCATTTTGTCTAAAAAAACCATGTAGAAGGATCCTGAAAATGTATCATTCTTAAATGTGCTTTTGGAAAAATAGTTGAATAGTTGAAGTTGTTGAAACTCATAATTATTGCCATGTACAAAATGAGCCAATTTAAGAGATACTACAACCCTGGTACAACCCATCGCTATGGTTCATGTTGACATCAAGAACGGGAGAAGAACGGGAGCTGAATTTATGGCTCCCATGTGGAACAATAAAGCTGCAACTGTGATTAAGCCTCTCTATTCGATGGAACAACTTTACAGCTGTCCCAAAATTGTACACCCTCCCGCCAATCAGAAACAAGAATTCCAAATGGCCACGGTTTAACCAAAAGTATGACAAACTGACACTTAAGGCATTTCAGTGAGGTACTTCATGTCACGACACATGACATTTCAACTATATGACCATTTTGGGCCTCATTTGTAACAACTATCTCATGGGCTTTGCCCGGTCACTCTCCCCACCCAAAATGTCGTCCGCATTCCAGCCACACCCTAAGAGGCCTTCTGCCGGAACTCACGGGGCCCGTCAGGACCGCTCGTAGCGCCATAGGCCCGTGATCGGTGACCATAATCATCATCCATCAAATGTTTTGACGTCACTGTTTCATTTTGGAAAAAATTGCCCCCGTGGTGAAATTTGCACCACGGGGGGCAGCAATGGGTGCGTTCCAATGCTCAAAAATATCCTCCTTTCCTCCACCCCTCCTCGTCTCCCCCCCCTCTCCAAAAAAAAAAAAACGGAGGGAGGGAGGAGACGGGGAGGGTATGGAGAAAAGGAGGATTTTTGAGCGTGGAACGCACCAAAAAAAAAAAAAAAAAAAAATTAAAAACCATTTAAAAAACATTTATGGATATAAAAATGGCCACAGATAATGATTCATAATTGAATGTGGTTTAAGACAGATGGCTCACTTTACACTGGTACGGGACATCTCATTCAGTCGATGCACCGATTCAACTTGGTTTCGTAAAGAGTTCTAGAATGCAAAATGTAGGATTCGGCAAGAGCCATCTCAATATGATATTCATAGAATTTACCAAACCTTATATCTTTAATCGCTGTGGTCTGTGCTAACTTTTGAACTCCTCAAATACACATCATTATTCCAGCTACACCCGAAACGTACGGGGCCCGACGACCGATCGTGGCACCACCGGAACCGCGGGCCCCATGCGGGGCTTTGGAAATGAGCCGCGGTTACAGTTTGTGAATAAGCCCTTTCACGGCATCTAATCGGTTTTACTGGATCACCGCTTGGTTTGGATCTTACATCAAAGCCGATTTCTATTCCAAGTGAAACCGGTCTGCTAAATGTACACATTCTAGACACTCATTTTCATGATAAACATTATTAAACGATACCATGCCCACTTAAGACCTGAAACTTAATCGCCATGATCGGCCTCTGCGATATTAAAACAATTTGTACGTTCTGATCATTAGATACCAAATTACACAAGATGCAAACTAAAGAAATAAATATCATAATTACACTCCGTTTTCAGGTTGCTCCCTGGTAACCCTAAGCTTCAACAGTATTTATAGCAGTGTTCCAGTAGCTTTGTCAATCTATTATTAAATATCATAACCGTTGTGTCGGTTTTTTTGATGTATGAACATTTCAGTGATGTGATAAGCCTTCAGTCCAAAGATATCGCTGCCAAAGCCATCAAATACCGCTTGGATGTTGAAGTTCAGACGGAGAGGGATTATTGTCTGGCTCTCTCCCGTACCCAGCGTCCACGCGCTCAGATCTGATCTGTGCCAGAACTGCGATTGTGCGGCTCAGATACGAGTCTTATTGAAAACGGTCTTGAAGTGAGCGACGAAAACTTCTATAAGTCCGTCAGCAAGTCGCTCGAGGCCGAAATCAAGCAAGCCCCCCCACCCCAGGACTCAGTTCATGGCAAAGTCTTCAGAACTTTACAGCACATAAGCTGGTCCGCCTGCTATTTTTGGGCAGGACACTTCACTGGGGTTTTTCTATTTTATTTATTTTTTTGAAGTCAGTGGTGGTGACATTTCTCCACCTTGTCACAAGTCAAACAATGTTCTGGCATAAAAAGGTCAAAAGAAACTTGTAAAACACTCAAAAAAAAAAAAAAAACACATTCAGTGCATGGCTTTTCTTCAACCCTCTTCATTTTCCATTTTAAATCTTATATTCTGACAGATTGACATTTGTGGAGAAAGACCGTTACATTCATGTAATGTTAGTTCTACATGGTTCCTGTTAAATGGGAGGCCAGATCATGGGGCCACTGTCAACACTTTACAATGTATATACATTTACATTTGAGATTTTTGCACATTATTGCAATTTGTATTAATCATCCGTGTTTGTGTAATTTCTATTTTTACAGGTACCATTTCAGCTTGGTTACTTCTGTTCATTAGTGCTTGTTCCACTGGACACTCACTCACTAAGACCATTCATACAGAATGAGCACAGTGCATAATTACATTTCTCCCCCTCTGCAAACCAAGTTAATTATGACTGGACATATTAATAACTCATATCTCACCATGGCCTTCATTACTGACCAAACAATTACTCTTTCATTGCACTTCCTTAAGTTAGTGCTTCTGTTTCTTTATACCGTAGTGATTTCCGCTTTTCCTGTTTTATGGTTGCTTTTTTTTTTTTACTGTGCCAATTTATACTCTTCCTATTTACTGGTGGTTTTTTTTATTGTGGTAATTTTATACCAATCATGTTTAATGATGCTTTTTGCAATGCCGAGTTCCACTGCTCCCATTGTACTGGCACTTTCTACTATTTCTGTTAAACTGGTTCTTTTATGTACCCATTTCTACCATTGTTCATGGTTTTTCCACAATTTTTATTGTTGACACTCTTAATGTTCAGGCTCTCATAGTTGACATTCTTACTACTCAAATGATTGTACCCTTTTAACAGCAAAGTTCCCAGTCAAAAAAAAAAAAAAAAAAAACCTTGACAAATGGTAAAACACACAACCTGTGATTTACAAAAACCACTGCAATCAGTCCATCTGCGTTCATTTTTGTTGAGGAGGTTTAGCCTTCCTCTTTTCCCCCCCCCCCCCCCCCAAAACCCCCCCCCCCCCCCCCCCCCCCCACAGGTGGAAAGCCAGATTTGATCATTCTAATAATGAATTGCCGCTTCTCATTCTTTAACTGCACTGAATCCTAAAGGACTTGTGCGAGCCTGGCACACAGCCCAGCAATCATAAGCATTGTTTCTAAAGACGCGGTAGCCTGCGAGTCTAGCAGTCTGTCATATTTGGACTTTAAAACAGAGAGAATAGACCACTCTGCCCAGCTGTAGCTGAGACAAGTTGACATTTTGCTGCTAATTATCTGCGATTGTGTGGAGGGATTAGTCACAGAGCGGGCGGGCGGGTGGCTGCGAGCACAGAGCTCCACTTAAATGTGATATACAGCACCATTTCCCCCTGATTGCCTGCACTCATTATTCCACAGCAAATATAAATGTCAAAGTTCAGAGTGAACGTTAAACCACACATGTCGGGCGCAGAGGCGTCCCAGATTGGCAGATATCTCCCGGGCGGCACCGTCTTTGGGCCCGCGGGGGGAAATGCGTGCCAGTGGGTCAGGGCTTCCCAAAGGATGAGACAGAGAGCAATGGGGTGGGAGACTGATGGCAGCAGGGGCTGCAGGAGGCGTGGCGCTGGATTGGTGTGTCTGTAGATCCACAGCTACATGTCACCGGCGATCGTGCGTGTCCAACTGGTGCTACTCCAGTCTGGAGTCCTAACAGGATATATACACACCACACACCAATATGCAGTCTGTATCAGACTGCGGGACGCCAAGGACGAGCGCTCACGTATGGCAGTGGTTTAGCTCCAGACCGAGACAGGGGAGGGCTCCAGTAAGCCACAACTTGAGGTCAGGTGTGGGCCATATAAATGGCCTCTTTGTAAATGATCTGCCCATTTACCTGGTATACATATGTGTTATGAATAAGTTGCTATTGCCTTCAACCTTGGAGCTACAAGTCTTATTTCACAAAAGGAAAAACACTTTCAAAAATTAATGCATTTGGTAAACTCGGGTGGATGCTTGCTTTAGACCTCATGTTCATGCTGTGATATGCGATTCGTCTTCCTGGTAACTGCTGGATGATCTCTCAGTGCTTGAATTTCCCACTTTTGTTTTCTCATTCTGTTTCCATTTGATATTAGTATATGTTTTTCTTTGATACTTATGTTGTAACTGCTCACAAACCATATTCAAATGCATTTTCAAACAGATGTGCATAACAAAATCGGTCTCATTGGAACGGATGCCCTACCGGGAACGAAGGAAACGTAACCTCTACATCTGAATTTTTGGGGAAGGGGTTCACTAAATATGGGTTTTTAGGGAGAAAATAACTAAAAAAACAAGCTCTGTGCACAAATAGGAGAAATAAGTGGGATAAAGTTCCAGAAGCAAAAGTAATTTTGAACTCAAAAGTCCCATTCTTCAAATTACCTCCCATTCAGGGTTCTTGTTCCAAAAAAAAAAAAAAAAAAAAAAAATCCTGTTATGAAGGTAATTTTCACTCTAAGACCCAACACTTCAAGAAGCTCAAAACTTCCTCCTGGTTGACGTGGACTCCTATAAACGATAAACAAAAATAAACCCTCTTTGGGGCAGTTCATGAACTTTGTTTCTTTTCGAGAGAAGAAAACCTAATAAAATGGGCAGGTCAGTTTGGTAGAGACAGAATAACTTCATTGCAAATCTGATTAGCTGATTAGCCACAGGTGGCCCAAATTACACAGGCCCTGTCTGTCAAGTTGCTCCACTCACTACAATCCACACAAAACCAGACATGGACCTTCTGAAAAACTATTTCTCCATTCTGCACCTCACTCACAATGAGTGACCTACACCAAGGAATCCCATTACACCCATTCCCTGAGACAGCAGCACACCACATTAGGGCATGGTGTTACCATAAGGTGTTTTAAAGAAAATAAATAAAATAAAATCCCTGACCAGAGAGGCACTTCAAATGTTGGCCAATGTGCTCTGCCTTGAAAACTCAATGCTTTTCACAAACCTTTAAGGATCTGACAGCAGATGTCTCCGTCTCTCATTCTCTCTCTCCCTCCCTCTTTCACAAGCACAGTCTCTCATGCACGCTCTCTGTCAATCTCTCACTCTCCCTCTAAACAGGAGAAAGTGGGCTGATCTACCAGCCAAGATACACACACACACACACACACACACACACACACACACACACACACACACTCACACACACACACACACACACACACCACCCCCCCCCAGCCATACAGATAAGCTCCACCTCACAAAGAGTGCTTTCACCTCTACCTCTTATCTCCACTTTGCTCATACCAAAGGATCCATCTCCCTGCAGCTACCGCGGCAATGAACATGCTTTTAATCGGTCTGAATCCTGCGATTAAGTAGCAGAATGACACTACAAACAGATACACATGACCTCCTCTGTGAGGCCATTCACAGTGCAACTAGTCTACATTTTGAAGTGAAATTATTTTTAAAACTCTCATCTTAGTTTTTGCTTGTTATTTATAAAACTGTCAAATGTATCCAATTGTAAGATTTGTCATGTATAATACTTGCCAGTATGTCATATTTGATTACTGCTTAGCTCTGCATTTGTATAGATCGTTTCTTCTTGACAAAGACCCAGAGAAAGTACCTGATAAAGTAAATGCTTGTAAATTACATGTAAAATAGCCAATTTAATGTGTGCCATGTGTGGCCAGCTCCCCTTTCGCTGCATAGTCAGGTTATTTCATTGGAGCGGTTGTTTCAGCAATTCTAATTACCACTTGACTCCTCCTGAACCTCATCGATACTCTGTCTCACAAAAATGAGGACTGTGCAAGGCCCGTCATTTTCCAGAACACAATTTCAAGTTAATAAAAACAATTAAAATTCTTAACAGGATCAGTAGTCCGAGGGGGAGAAAAAGTATTTTACAGAAAATTACCCATTTTTGCATGAATAACATTGTTGTAAAATTTCACTATACGTAAAGTCCAGCAGAAAAGGACAGAAAGAGAGGGAGAAAGTGGTTTATTTCAACCTCATTATCGGAGCCGGGATCTCACAGCCAGACAAAAGGCTACAGTCTTAATCGTCGACGTTCCTGTCGGACGGATAATGGACTAAAGCGATATTTAATTACATCTCGGTTCCTCAGGGGGGTTTGGGACCGAGGCACCTTTGTAATGATAGGGGAGCTCGCTTTTCATTTCACCGCTTTTCTAGTCATAAATCTCATCATTACCTTCCTCAATTAATTGTTAGAAGTGAATTTATAAAAAAAGGTGTTCTGTTCATCATCAAGCACTACAGCCCACCCATACAACACCCCCATATAAACGAAAAAAAAAATAAACCCACTTTGGGGCAGTTCCTTCATGAACTTTCATTTTCTTTTTGAGAGAACAAAAGAAAACTGGCACGTCTCAATTTGGTAGAGACAGAATAACTTCATCACAAACCTTTACCAGGAGCAAAGCTCCCACCCTCACTAAGTTGGGGACTTAACTAAACCAAACCTTACCAGGAGCAGAGCTCCCACCCTAACCTTTTCAGTTCCCAACTGAATTACTGCTGTACCCTGGCCTGCTGATGAACCCTGTAGCTGAGTAGCCACAGGTGGCCAAAATCACTCAGGCCCCGCCCATCAATCAAGGTGCTCTGCCCACTAGCATCCACACAAAAACCAGACATGGACTTTCTTTAATGAAAAACCATTTCTCCATTCTGCAGTCGTCTCACTCGCCAACGGCAAGGAATTCCACCACACCTAAACCCAGAAAAATACAGTAGCTCACCGTGTGTGAGTGTGGTGTTAACAACCACCCATAATAAATATATTGGATTTTTAAAGACATGTAATTTCCAATGACATATTTTAACATCGTTCTTCTAGCGCACGGTGCATGTTTTAAGCGGTGCAGGAACGCAGCCCGAACCCAGTTTCACACCTGATTGACGGGTGATGATGTAACAAGGTACATTTCTTTTGTTCTACTGCCAGGAGGTGGTTGATCTTGAGTCAGTTGTGCATCCAGGTGTGACAATCTGACAGGTAAGTGTGGGTGTGTCCTCAATAGCAATGAGCTTTCTTAAACAAATCAGCCTCAAAAATATTCCAAACAAATCAAAATAACTACCTGCCAAATGCTGCCATTCAATGCCTCTAGCAAAAAAAAAAAAAACAACACACAAGTGTCCCAGATCTATTCCTGTTAAAAGGTGAAAGGATTCTGTTGCTTAAAACAGAAATCTGCCTCCTAATTTTCCCTGTCTGTTTTTTGCGCTTAACTGTAAATGCTAATTTGATGCCAATAGGACGGTGATGTAAATGCGATATAAGTATCTGTCTGAATAAAGAGCATCATATGTCTCAACCCTGTTTTCTTACATATTTGCCTGCAGCGATGTGAACAACTGCAGGAGGCTGTTCAGTTCTACTCTGTATGAGAAAAGGGGAAACTGTGTCTAAATGTACTTCAGCTGTCAACACAGTAAGCGCTCTGTGAGGTTAGACATTAACTTGAACTAAAAGCCTGACCTGTAGCCCTCTGCAGAGTTCACGAATAAAACGGACGGAGGTTATTCTGCTTCGTCGACACTCTTAATCAACCACCGGAATAAACCCCCCGGTTAATTTGACTGTACTATATAACAGTAATCATCTTTTATGCTCTTCAGTTTTTCCATGGTATTTGTATTGACCATGCATTTTGCCTGTTTCCAAAGAGTGCTTGTTTTTAAAACTTCTACCATGCTTTTTGCTACTAATCTAACATTAGACATGTTTTTTTGGAACCAGAGGACCTGTTCAACGGAATGTCAGTCCGGTCTCACAGCTGTATAAATCATCAATGTAAGCTCGTCTATGAGTAATATCTGTGTAATACTCACGATACACAGGTTATGAAAAGTATGTTTTGGTCTTTGAAGATAATGATATTGGGGGTTTTTTTTCTCCTTTTTTTTGCATCAAAGGACTTACTGATGTCTTTGGAGATAATATGTGCTTGTCAGGAAAGAGATGCGTGTGTGAAATTCTTTCATAAGCAAAGGAATATTTTATTTTTCTAAATATTTTTATCCCTTGATTGTTACTGTACTGTCAAAGAATATATATTACCAAATTCCCTTAAACTGGAGGAAAAAATATTACATTAAAATATTTAAAAGCAGTACGGCGAAACGCTTTAGTACATTAAAAACGAAATTTCGATATTCTGAATCCCATATAGTATTGAAATCCTGCCACCAAAGCCCGGGGCGGTGGTCGCCGTGACTGTGTAATTCAACACTAATATCTCACACAGCTGTTAGGCAGAGTATTTTTATAACGGTGTTAGTCATCACAGAGAGTGAAAAGTGGAAGCGACATAAGAACATTCACCTCTGTACTAATGTGATGTGTTGTGACACGATTACTCCAACAAAACAGTTGGTAATACGCTGCCTATATATCCAGTTTTTCCGAAAATGCTGCTCTGGTACTTTCCCCAGAATATTCACCAACAAACAGCACAGGACAGTGGGTAACGACCGTCTCACTGGACAAAGCCACTGTAACACCAGGAGCCATTCCCATTACTTGTTAGCCAATTTGCATGATGGTAGTAATGGTAGTAAAGTGGTAAAGATACCACCAGTGCAATTTATTACATGATAGTACAGCTATACTTTCTATGAATATAGATAATTACATTTGACGGTAACAGGAGTTTTACAGGAGTTCCTGCTGGTTCCACTGTACTACTGCTATTGTCTCCTTTTGGGTCACAAGTGCTGATGAAGCTATCGGTACTAAGAATATGGAGCTGAGAATATGATGAGTCCATGGAATCTGTGCCGTTGTATCCCTGTCTCTTTCTTCTAACGGCGCACCTCTCAATCGCGACCTGTCTGAATCACTTCATGAAACCCACATAACAGCTGTTCAACCCCCCTTCCCCTCCCCCCCCCTTTTCCCCCCCCCCCCCCCCCCCCCCCGAGTTCAATCTTCAGATTCGTCTTTATGCCATTCATCAAAACAGGTCAAAAAATTGTCCATCGGTTTTTTTTTTTACAGTTATAATAAATGCTTCATATGACTTTATCCTGATCGTCAATCTGACCCATTTTACAGAAGCGGCCCCATTGTGAATTGTGTTATGAATATCTAAGTGGAACGCTCATATGATTCCATCAGCATGCAAGACAGCAATAATGCGCTTTATTAAAATGTACTGGATGCTCACGTCCCATATTTAAAAAAAATCCTTTAGGTAAGAAGTCCCTGGGAATTGCTCAACTTATTGATGCAGAAATTAAGTTTTCTTGCCTCATGTCCTGTGTCCTGACAGGATATTAGAGATTCAGAAAAAGAATGTTGCAATAAGACTTGGACCCATAGGGCCTTTGGAAATATAAGTTTGAAAAAGCAAACACAATCCCTAAAGGTAGGGATTTAGGGAATAAAATAGCCTTTATTGGAAAACTTGTTCGTGACCTCCGTTACCGAATCATTTTGATAAACGCGGAATCGGTGGTACGCCTCCGTCAAGAGTTATAGATGGAACGCTAGCCCGCGACAGAGGTCACGGCACAGGTTAGAGGTCAAAGGTCAGCTACGCTTCTATGATGACAATCATCATGACGTCGTCTTTAATGCCACAAAGTAGCATTAAATTATTTTGGAGATTGCTTCTTATTTTTTCTTAAAAACTACTTCACGTTCTTGAACTGTTGTCCTGTGATTGTTCAAAGTTTAGAGCATAGTTCCTAAAGTGTGGTCCTATACAGAGGGGGTCTTAATTTTCTTGCGTGTAAAGTACCGTTTTTCAACTGAATCTTTGCCGATTCTTTTTCGTCAGCATCTTCTTACTATTATTTTGTGATCAATTTCAAACGGTCTGGTTCGATCACGTTAAGCTAGATCCCATTTTCTGACTCTTCTTACATTGCTTGACAAAGTAAAGGAACAAGTCGGGTGTTACAATCTACGTCTTTAGTCGATCAGTTGCAATTCTTCTTAGTGCAGTGCGGGATCAATAACTCTCTCTATGGAGCAGCGAGCAGTGCATCTGCCTTCAGAATCTGTGTTTGTGGACTCAATTCTGTACTTTTCCTTTGTTTCCATTCATTGATATTTAGTTAACTTTTGACCACCCCGAGAGCAGCAAATACAAACATAGCAGGATTGTTTGTAAAAATGAGGACTATCCGTTAGTTATAATCGGGTTCCTCAGGTCTCACGAGTTCACCGATCGTCCGTCAACCCCCCTCGGCTCTGTCACGTAGGCAGATCGTCGGGACTTTGCGCGGGCGCGGCCTGGAAGTTCCAGCCAAATCCGTGGTTCCTGTTTGTATTGTTGTTCGGTTCTGTTTGTTATCGCATCCTTTCTTGCAGTCGATTCTGTTGCGGCTCCGAAATCTTGCCTTAACTTTGCGACAGGATGTAGGAGCGGCTGCCAAACATGCTGGCAAAGAAGAAAGATCCCTGTCTCTCAGCACCGTGGGCCACGGTCCAAGCCCGTCTACTTAGTTGTTCTTTTCACGGGTTTAATGAGGCTTTTACACTGTAAGTGCAAGTATTACTTTAACCTCCCTACAGGACACAGGTGTGACTTTCAGGAGTTCTTGGTGAAGGGGAATGGTCCTTGTTTCCCTGTGCCACGATCAAGGATTCACAGTGCAAGCCTGAGGGGCAATTCTGCCCTTGCATCGATGTCATCGGGCTCTTCTGTTGCAAGTCGTAGGCCTCGTCTTGGCTTCACAGCATGAAACGAGACACACGCCGCTGAAGATGTGGGTGAAGGGGAACAAGCCCCGTCTTTCGGTATCGCGATCCAAAAGTCACGATTCAGGCCCGACTGTGTTTTTTTTTCTTTGTAGGGTTTTGACGTGTTTTATCTGAAGCAATCAAGAAGTGTTGCCTTGATTTTACTACAGAACACCGGGACTGGGAACGATCCCCTCTCAGTCCTGCGGAAAACTGTTTTAGCACGACTGGCCGTCTTCTCTTTGCATGGCTTTTTTCAAGTCTCACTTTAACCTCACTACAGGACCTCAGAGAGTGTTGGCGAGGGGGAATGATCCCTGTCTCTCCGTAAGCAAACCCGACGGGCTTTATGTGGTTTTTGTCAGGTGGGAGTGTTACCTCTTTCTAAAGGACTCATCTGCCATATATATAGTTTCAATAACAGAATAGATGCATTACTTAAACAGAGTCCTATGATGTGAATATGGGACATTCTTCTTGGCACGCACAGCTATTTTAGACATTATGTAGTTTCAGAGGGTAAATCATCCCTCAAGACATTTAGTGTCTAATTAAGAACAATTACCAGCTTGTTACAATTCAAGGATTTAAAATGTTGTTGGAGCAAAAACCAGCACACAGGTGTCCCCCAGGTCCAAGGTGGAATACAGCTGCTATAAAGGCAGGTTGGTGCTTTAAAGCGCTCAAAAGCAGTACGATATCCTTTAACTCTTTAATTCATGATCCTTACCGGAAGCAAAAGTAATACCCCAAAACTGTATAATTTTCAACTGTAGTATATTGTTTGATGACCTCTCCAGTGAACTTCTTTATATTAGTTCATTTTTCCACATTGTATTCTTCAGCATGACTTGTACCTCTGTCTCATTTTTAGGCTATTTTGAGATTTTTAAAATAAAACATATGAGGCTCAGCTGTATCTGGATCGTGTTGAGTTTTTCTATGATGAAAGCAGAACGGCCTAGGCAAACCGAAGAGAAGTTAACGAAACACACAGAGACGCCGACACACATGGTATTTCACCAACCCCCACCCCCAGCGGTGAACGGGCCCGACCCCGGCTAAGAATTCATGATTCTGAAAACATTCCCAAGAATGTTTGTGTAAATATCCCTAAGCTTACTGGATGTCTATTGGACACTAATTAGCTGGAATGCTTTTTTGGTGATGGGGAGAATTCCCATCATAACACTATCTCACCATTGCTCTGTGCTACCTGGATAGGTACACAGGAGGAATGCTACTCAGGGCAGACTTCTTGGACAAGACAGCAATGAACCCCCCCCCACAGTGCATCCCCTGAGACCACACATGCCATCCATGCCTCCCTCTGCCGTAGCCTGAAGCCCCAGATCGTATTTACAGCGGGATGAATGTGCGAGAGCCGCGCTCCACTCGAGTGACGCTCGCTAACAGCGGGCTCCTCCGCCTGGCAGCAGAGCCCCGGCGGCCTAAACAAACGCGGAATAAAAGACCCACAGCAGGACGCCCTGTTTAAACCTCTTAAACTCCCCCGTTTAAATCCACACGACGCTCTGCCAAACAGCAAATCGTCTGTCTCAATCGCTCTGCGAGACTGGTCCTGGGGAGAGAGATTTCAGACAGGAGAATACCGGCGGGCGTTCGGCGCGATTAGCGGAACGTAGAGAAGTGTTAGCGATTGTGCCAGAGTACAGAAGTGCTTGCACGAGCGACAGCCAACAGAAGGTCTTTCTACTAAAAGTGCGGGGCTCTCGCTCTCTAACGGCACATATTTTTTCCATGTGACCCCATACCAAAATGGCAAAGAGTAATCATTTTTGCATTGGAATCTGCTCAAAGCATGGCATA
>JAFBMS010002597.1:0-26805 GCA_019788955.1 Albula glossodonta
TCAGAGGGATAACGGGTGCAGAAGAGAGAGAAAGTAGAGTAGGAGAGAGTGCCGGGGGGGAGGTCCCACTCGGCCGGCCTCCCTTAGCGAACTCTCCTTTTTAGGAAATGTTTCTGATTCTCGAGGCTATGTCACTGTGTGGAGCCCTGCGCTTTGGCATCTACCTCTCCCTCCCACTTTTCTCTCTCTCTCTCTCCCTCCCTCCCTCACTGCTCCACTTTGACTTCAACTGTTCTTCTAGCATGTTCTGGCATTTAATTCATGGTCAATTTTACACACTGATGACTGGCTCTTTTGTGGGCCCCTCCTCAGTTCCTAAACCCCCCACCCCCCTTCCCCTACCCCTCCACTGTTTAATTTCTGGTATGGAAGTTCAACTTCAGGCCGCTTCTTTGTTTTGTTAGAGGCTTCAGCGGTCCCCGCCGCGCTGACGCAACGCAGACAGCGACACGGTCCAGCACAGTGCTGTTTGTCCCCCGCCCCCCTCTTCCTCTTTTTGCTTTCCTATGGTTTCCTTATCAAATTTCATTATGTTATCTCCACCCCGCCTACTGTAAACGCATTAACTGGAGAGTGATGGATAAAACACAACCGTGGCGCGAGCGTTTATAATGATGTAAGCGGCTGTGCTCAGCCCAGATAAAGAGGGACTGAACAGCGCGCTGTGAGCACTGACAGAGGCTGGGCAGTTTTACATGAAGGAGACAAAGTCCAGCATGCCGCTGCTTACTTTAAACTTGCCCAAGTCATTAGTTTAGAAGTGGTCTTCTGTTGCCTTTTTATACCCTTACAGTAGATTATAAAAATATTATGATAATGACCCAAAATGTATTTAATGTATCTAAAGGGGGTGGACAAAATAACAGAACCTTATTAGCTTTAAAAACTTGGACTTTAAAAACACAACAGAAAAGGACTCTAAGTTTTTGTTTGTTCCATCACAGCCGCAAAGGCAGCTACACTTATGTGTTATTAAGTTGAATGCGAGGTGTGTGTTCAAACTATAAAGCAGTTTGTGTGAGCTGTAGAGGAGGTCTGACGGCCACCACTTCAGTGAGCTATGGAAGTTTCCAGAGCAGCATCAGGCAACTAACAGTTCCAAAGAGAGACCTGAAAGCTAAAAGTTCAGGAGCATTAGTCACAAAACCTCCAATTTATTGTGGCAAGGGAAATCATGTTACATTCTGAAAACACATGCCGAACATGAACAAAGTGAACGTCAACTAATGAGGAACAGTGGCTGCTCAAAGCTCGTCAACAGGGACATATGGACACCTAAAATGATAGTTACTACACACCCCAGAACAGAATTACCACAGACGTGAATCTCTTTGACCTAGTCTCAACAAATATTCAGTAATGACCTTTACAATGTAGGAACAGATTGCATCCAAGGCTAAGACACAAAGGCACATAAACATGTCTAAGGAACACATATTCATTTTATATTCAGAATTGTGTTCTTGAAATGTGTTGTCTGAAAATAATAGCAATAGTGCAGTTCGGTTAACGGTTTTGCCTTTGTTGTTGAAACACGGGGTGGTGATTTTTTGGTTAACTAATTGAACACACGTCATATGATCTTTTAAATAATGGGTGGAGTTACCATATACAGTTAGTCACCTACTGTTTCCACAGCACAGCACTGTGATTCAGAGAATCTTCTAGACCAGATGGTGAATCCATCTTCTCTGGTGTTCATCTGGCCTCATTCATCCAGTGGTAGAAAGACAAATGTGATACAGGTTTTCGACATCATTTGGGTTCACCCGATGAGACCTCTTACTGTCATCGTTGGGCTGTCACCATGCTGACCAATCACTGACACAGCCAGCCGAGTCTCACTGCTTCCTGTCTGTTTGGGAGAATAGACCGTCACTGTGTTTTGAAAAGATAGTAAACTTGTTGGTTTTAGAAAGAAAAACAGGTTGTGAAATGTGTTGAAAGTGAGAAATGTCTGAAATGTGTTGCAGCGACAGAAGGAATGTGCTGTCCGTGCCAGGCACAGTTGTTTAAAACTTATTTCACACACAGTCCGGCTTATTTAGAGAACCTGATTTGATAAGTGTGCATGTTTATGAGAAAAGGGAGGAATGTCTGCGTGTGTGTATGTGTGAGAGGAGAGAGAATGTGTATGTGTGAGAGAGAGGCGTGTGTGTGTGTGTGAGTGAGAGAGAGAGTGTGTGTGTATTTGAGTATGTGTGTGTGTGTGTGTGTTCATGTGTGTATGTGTGAGAGAAGAGGGAATGTGTATGTATGAAAGAGACTGTGTGTGTGTGTGTGTGTGTGTGTGAGAGAGAGAGAGAGAGAAGTGTGCATGTGTGTGTGTATGTGTGAGAGAGAGAGAATGTGTATGTATGAAAGAGACTGTGTGTGTGTGTGTGTGTGTGTGTGTGTGTGTGTATGTGTGTGTGTGTGTGAGTGAGAGAGAGAGTGAGAGAAGTGTGAGAGTTTGTGTGGTTGTCCCTCACACTGTACTTCAGCAGACACCATTGCCAGGATTGACAGGCGCACCCTATGACCCCAAACCATGCCCTCATTTACTTGTGGGGAAATACCACTAAGCTGGGCGTATGTACAAACAGCAGCTTTTAACATAAGGTACCAGTTCAGACACAAAAGAACTGAGCAGAAAAAAATCAAAGGCCAAGATGGCAAAAATCAAAAACTCATTAATACATGAAGGGCAAGGTTCAACAAAGAAAGTTCTCAAAGTGAAATGTTGTCAGTTCAAATTGCGGTTTAGTTGATGGTAAAGACAATTATGTTGTCTTTCACATTGTGTTTTTGCTTTCAGAGCAGCTTAGAATGCATCAGGCATTCATTTTGAGATTTATATACATTCCATTACTGACCTTTAGGACACCCCGCCCTTCATGTGAGTCAATTGGTCCCTCTCGAGGGAACCCGTACGTCCAATCATTAACTGTGCGTGGTTTAACGAGTTTCCAGGAATAGCCTAATTTTCCACTGTCTGTCTTAGTGATGACTGAGGTGGGCACATCACTCCATGTGATGGGCAGATCCGACTTTCCAGAGCGAAGCGAGCGTCGCCTCGGCTGCGCTGTTCCATCCCTCTCCTCCTCCTCCTCCTCCTTCTTCTCTCTCTTGCCCTCAGGGAAGCGTTCTTCCCTATAAGGAAATGCAGCGTGCAGCCGCAACAACAAACAGAGCTGAGGAAATGCCAGGGAATTACAGTACCCCAGTCCAGGAATTCAAGGAGAGAGGGAGAGAGAGACGGAGAGAAAGGGGGGGAGAGAGAGAGAGAGGTGGGGAAGTGAAGGCTGAGTCAGCAGTCACAGGTCTGTCCTCTCCGCTCATTGGTGCTCAGTGTGGGGGGTGTGAGTGAGCGTTTCTGTGTGTGGGGGGTGTCTATGTACCCCATAAAGTTGTTACTCCTCTGTGCATTGTATAGAGAGTCGTAGGATTAGCTGCAGAGCATGTGAATCCCATGTATGTGCAAAGTGACAGAAGTTTTATTTCAAATGTTATAACGTGTTTTTTGCTTTTTTGTTTTTTGCTTTGATGCTAGTTTATTAGTCTGTCCAACATCAGGATGGATTTGCTATTCATACATTTGCAGATGAAAGGTGAAACTGAAAGGCGGTAAAAAGGTGGTAAAATGGTGGTAAAATGGTGGTAAATCCTTCTATGTGCTCCATTTACCATTTCAGTGACAGAAGCTGACCTGGAGCAGTCCGGAATGCAGACACTGGAGCACGTGTCAGTCACCGTGACGATGACCCACCCACGCCGTGGCGAGGTGGAGGTCACGCTGGTCTGCCCCAGTGGGATGACATCACTCATAGGGGCCCGGCGCACCCTGGACACGTGAGTGCACATGCCCAAGGGCCAGGGGACAGCATCCAAACCCTGATTACACAGCGCAGTGCGCCCGTGCCTTTGGGTGCAGGCCTCTGTACGCTCCATGCTAATTGCATGGTATTACATTACACTACAGGCAGACACAGCAGATGCTCTTATCCATAGCAGCTTAGCATGGAGACAAATGCATAGACAAGATCAAATCTGATTGCTCAGTTTACTTTGATGTTCCAGTGCTGACCTCCTTAGTGAAAGCTGGAGACCCCGGACCAAAGCTCTCAGTGGGATCATGAGTTCCTGTGTGTTTCTGTGTTTCTGTGTTTGTGTGTGTGTGTGTGTGTGTGTGTGTGTAAAAGTAACCTTGTCTTGTGTGTGACAGAGACCCCTCGGGATATACGGACTGGACCTTTTCCAGTGTACGCTGCTGGGGAGAGAGAGCCCTGGGCCAGTACAGCCTGCAGCTCACAGACTACAGTAAGACTGTGTGTGTGTGTGTGTGTGTGTGTGTGTGTGTGTGCGTGTGTGTGAGACATGACGAGCCACCTTATTAAATCCCCTATTTCCCTAACCCCAGCACAAACCTCTCCAGTCAATTACAGTCTTTACCTGTCTTTATGTCAGTTAATCCTTCAGTATATGTTTCTACATGTTCCCTACCTGTTCTTACCTGTTTCTGTGTCTTCCCTACCTGTTCTTACCTGTTCCTGTGTGAACATCAGAGCCACTCTTTTTACATGTTAGTCTGTCTCCTTGTGTCTATGTGTTTGTAGGCCACCATGTTTTTGTCTCTCTGTGTTTTCTTTCTGTCTTTCTGTACTTCAGTTGATCTATCTGGATATATGTAGACTTTAGTAAAAAGTAGCTGGTATGAGCTTGCTCAACTCTCCCCTCCTCCCCTACACTCACTTTGCTCCTCATAAACCACAGTAACTCCCTCGCATATGTCCACAGCGCGCAGCACAGCCTTCCTCCTCTGTGTGAATCCCTTCCTCAGCTGTCTTTTGGTTTCCGTCTTGCCGTGTTTCTCTATGTGAAGTGCCTATATGAAACAGTATGGGTGATCTGTCTTGCTGAGTTTCTCTAAGTGAACTGCCTATATGAAACAGTATGGGTAATCTGTCTTGCTGTGTTTCTCTAAGTGAACTGCCTATATGAAACAGTATGGGTAATCTGTCTTGCTGTGTTTCTCTATGTGAAGTGCCTATATGAAACAGTATTGTTAATCTTTCTTTCTCCATATCCCTCGCTCTCTCTCAGGAGAGTCTCCCTTGTCTTTGGGAGCTCTGAAGTCCTGGAAGTTGACCCTGTACGGCTCCTCTATGTCCTTCGATGAAGTGAAGCAGAGGCAACGGTACATGGGAACTGTGTCAGGGTTCGGAATGTGAACGAAAGCACTCAATACCAGTCTTATTATCCCAGTTATATTTTTAGTGGTCTCGCTTGACAAGCTTCATACCGTACAGCGCAGTCAGCCGTGCTGTGACCATGTCGACATTCTGATGTGTCAGAATTCCCGGGTTGTGTTCTGCTTTTGAATCAGTTATCACTTCTTCTGGTGAATAATGTCCTTGTATATGTAGGGGTCTGGTTGACTCAGTTCACACTCAACCATTGGCTCAAAAGCTGGCTACACCCAATCAGATTGTAGGAAATGTCACAAACTGTAACTTTTTCACTTATTCAGTGTCCATGCTCAATACCACATTTTTAGTAATGCAATGTCACTATTTGGCATCGTAGCAATGAATAATCAGTGGTTGAGCTCCAGTCTTTGTTCAGATTTTATTTGTTGGAATATAGCAATTCCAAAAAGAGGTCTCTTGCAGGCCTGTTAACTTGGCAGAAGGGGGATGCTCCTGTGGTAATGCTGTGATAGGCTACAGAGGGACAGTGGGCGGGCACAAATGACGCTGCTGTGTTGTGATTGGTGGAACAGGCTGGTGGAGGATGCAATGGGCGGGCAATACCTGGACAGCAATTTCTCCCTGCCCTGTCCCCCAGGACTGGACATCCCCCCTGAGATGGTCAGCCCGCTCACCTCCAACAGTCTGAAGGTCAGGACCTCTCTCTGTCTCCCTCTGTAGGCACTCAGTCTGTGGATATGTTGCATGTTACATGAAGGGTGCTTTGTTGTGCTGTCTTTCTTTATGTGTTGTGATGTCCATTTGTCTGATTTTGTGCTGTGAATCCCCCTCCATTTTCTTTGTATCCCCCAATCCTGCTTTGTGTCATCAAACTCTTACCCTAATCATGACTCTCTCTCCCCTCTGCTTCCTTCTTTCTTTCCTCCATCTGTGCTTGCCTCCCCCTTTTATTTTCCTCTGCCAAATCCCTGCTTTCTGTCCTTCTCTTTTTTACATTGTCACATTAATTCAGTAGTATTCAAGGTTAGGAATGTGTTTTTGGACATTTCTCATGTGCTAATATTATTATCCACAGTCTCTGCTGCTGCTGGGCTGTTTCGCACTCTTCTGGTCTCTGTACTACACGCTCGAGGTCAGCCTGGCTCACCTGGACCTGCGGGGGCTGTGCCGCAGGGGGCAGGGGGTGCGTCCAGGCCGAGGCGGCGTGGAGGAGGGGGCCGAGCTAGAGATGCAGGCCGTGCAGGACACGGAGGACAAAGTTCCCCTCATGGCGGGAGACAGCCCACCTTAGTGCCGCCCCCCCCCCCACTCCCCGCCCCTGAGTGATGCGCTGTCATCGGTATGCGGTGGGAGTGCCAGCCCCGCCCCCTGTGGGAGGGCGTAACTGTGTGTCAGGGAGGGGCCTGTATCTGAGGCAGTGAGGGGGGGAGGTCCCAAACCTGTGGGGGTCACGTGTGCCCAAGCCTACCCATTGGCAGGTCTGAAGCTACAGTCAGTCATCAACAGTGGGTGGCTAATGTTTTACCAACAGACTGGGATAAGTAGGACATAACAGAGTACAGATACGCACACACAAACACATCTACACACACTCTCTCTCCCACCCATGCAGCCTCTCCAAAACATACACACACAGTCTCTCCCACACGTATGCATTATCCCAAACACACACTTTCGTTCTCACATTCACATACACACTAAATACCAATACACATTTATATAAACAAACCAAACTAAAGGTACAACATAAATATAGAATGAACACACACAAACACACGCAACGAACGCAGTCACACACAAACCTAATACACACAATCACAAAAACGGACTCACGCAGACAAACCCTCTCCTCATTTCTCTCCACTTTAGAGAGGTCTCGCCCTTACGTAGGTTACGACAGAGCTCTGATGGACTTGGACTTATTTCTGTCAGTCTCCATATCAGTTTTCGGTACTGACTCTCTCAGCTTGTGACTTGAGCCCGGAGCAGTGTTGAGGACCAGTCTTTCTTGGGCTCACACCTGTGTTTCAGCCTGCGCTCGCACAGCTTTTTGCAAGGACCCTGGCCTCTCCCTGTCATCTCCCCGTGCCCCCCTTCCTGTCCCACCGATGTCTTCCTGTCCCACTGATGTGTGACAGTATTGCAGGAGTGTTACATACTCCTTCACTGTGGTTTGATGGGTCTGGGAAGACTGGACCAGCTTCTCCACCATGCTGCATGCCCCAGGGTGGCAGTATGAGTTAACCCAGAGCACCTGTGCTGGACCAGAGTTAGCCCAGAGCACCTGTGCTGGACCTGAGTTAACCCAGAGCACCTGTGCTGGACCTGAATGAACCCAGAGTACCTGTGCTGGACCTGAGTTAGCCCAGAGCACCTGTGCTGGACCTGAATGAACCCAGAGCACCTGTGCTGGACCTGTGTGAACCCAGAGCACCTGTGCTGGACCTGAATGAACCCAGAGCACCTGTGCTGGACCTGAGTTAACCCAGAGCACCTGTGCTGGACCTGAGTGAACCCAGAGCACCTGTGCTGGACCTGAGTTAACCCAGAGCCCCTGTGCTGGACCTGAGTTAACCCAGAGCACCTGTGCTGGACCTGAGTGAACCCAGAGCACCTGTGCTGGACCTGAGTTAACCCAGAGCACCTGTGGTGGAAGCCAGTATTGAGCAGGAATATTCCTGAGCACAGAGAGGTTAAGACGTCATCCCACAGCTTTGTGTGTATGTGTGTGTGTGGGCAGGGTTCTTTTTAATGCACTGTGCTGTGAATCAGGACAGTTTTAATGAATGAGTTGTATTTGGTGTGTGTGGGGACAGGGTGTTACAATGAAGTGCAGTGCGACTCTGGGGGAGATTGAGATTGTGTGTGTGTGTGTGTGTGTGTGTGTGTGTGTGTGTGTGTGTGCACGCGCGTTTGTGTGTGTGGGGGGGGGGGTGGGTGTGGGTGTGAACATGTGCATATGTAGGCATATGCCTGCATGTGCCTGTGTGTGCGTGTAGTGCGATTGACTCAAAGAGTGACTTATTTTATTAAATTAAATTTTTTTGTTACATTTGCCAGGTATATTTTTAAATGGAGATTGTACTGATGCAGGTGCTCTGTGTGAGCACAGAAAAGAATATGCTCTTATTAAAGAACTGTTATATCAATATACTCTCATTAAAGATCTGTTTTTATGAAGGCCTGAAAATGAATTTAAGAATGAATGGATGGGGGGTGGGAGGTATGGTCCAGCAGTCTATAGAGTTTTGAAGGTGTTTGCCATTTACTCTGCACATGTAAAATGATGTGGTGATTTTTCCAAAACAATATTTTGAGAGTATGCTTGTTTTTAATTGCAGTGAATTGATACTGTATTTGGTGGGGGTTTGAATCCCTGTATTTCATTGTGAGTTACAGCTGGTCTGAGTGAACTGAATAAAGACTGTTAGACTCTGATTTTTTTTCATAAATAGTATGGAACGGGGAGGTGAATCCAAGAAAGTGTGGTTTAAGCGATTTGTTTCTGTTCAGACACCTTACCTCACTACAGCTAAAGTATATGCTTAAGTGAAGGCACACTGCAGCTAAAGTATATGCTTAAGTAAAGGCACACTGCAGCTAAAGTATATGCTTAAGTAAAGGCACACTGCAGCTAAAGTATATGCTTAAGTAAAGGCACACTGCAGCTAAAGCGTATGCTTAAGTAAAGGCTCACTGCAGCTAAAGTATATGCTTAAGTGAAGGCACACTGCAGCTAAAGCGTATGCTTAAGTAAAGGCACACTGCAGCTAAAGCGTATGCTTAAGTGAAGGCACACTGCAGCTAAAGCGTATGCTTAAGTGAAGGCACACTGCAGCTAAAGCGTATGCTTAAGTGAAGACACACTGCAGC
The DNA here is from genome assembly GCA_019788955.1 of Albula glossodonta. NCBI lineage: Eukaryota > Metazoa > Chordata > Actinopteri > Albuliformes > Albulidae > Albula > Albula glossodonta. The sequence goes on from JAFBMS010002597.1 coordinate 9,063, forward strand.
TAAAGTATATGCTTAAGTAAAGGCACACTGCAGCTAAAGTATATGCTTAAGTAAAGGCTCACTGCAGCTAAAGTATATGCTTAAGTAAAGGCACACTGCAGCTAAAGTATATGCTTAAGTGAAGGCACACTGCAGCTAAAGTATATGCTTAAGTGAAGGCACACTGCAGCTAAAGTATATGCTTAAGTAAAGGGTCACTGCAGCTAAAGTATATGCTTAAGTAAAGGCACACTGCAGCTAAAGTATATGCTTAAGTAAAGGCACACTGCAGCTAAAGTATATGCTTAAGTAAAGGCTCACTGCAGCTATGGTATATGCTTAAGTAAAGGCACACTGCAGCTACGGTATATGCTTAAGTAAAGGCACACTGCAGCTAAAGTATATGCTTAAGTAAAGGCACACTGCAGCTAAGCGTATAAGGCAGGCACACTGCAGCTAAAGCGTATGCTTAAGTAAAGGCACACTGCAGCTAAAGCGTATGCTTAAGTGAAGGCACACTGCAGCTAAAGTATATGCTTAAGTAAAGGCTCACTGCAGCTAAAGCGTATGCTTAAGTAAAGGCACACTGCAGCTAAAGTATATGCTTAAGTAAAGGCACACTGCAGCTAAAGCGTATGCTTAAGTAAAGGCACACTGCAGCTAAAGTATATGCTTAAGTAAAGGCACACTGCAGCTAAAGTATATGCTTAAGTAAAGGCACACTGCAGCTAAAGCGTATGCTTAAGTAAAGGCTCACTGCAGCTAAAGTATATGCTTAAGTAAAGGCACACTGCAGCTAAAGCGTATGCTTAAGTAAAGGCACACTGCAGCTACAGTATATGCTTAAGTAAAGGCTCACTGCAGCTAAAGTATATGCTTAAGTAAAGGCACACTGCGGCTACAGTATATGCTTAAGTAAAGGCACACTGCGGCTACAGTATATGCTTAAGTGAAGGCACACTGCAGCTAAAGTATATGCTTAAGTAAAGGCACACTGCAGCTAAAGCGTATGCTTAAGTAAAGGCTCACTGCAGCTAAAGTATATGCTTAAGTAAAGGCACACTGCAGCTTAAGTGTATGCTTAAGTAAATGCTCACTGCAGCTAAAGCATATGCTTAAGTAAAGGCACACTGCAGCTAAAGCGTATGCTTAATTAAAGGCACACTGCAGCTTAAGTGTATGCTTAAGTAAAGGCACACTGCAGCTAAAGCGTATGCTTAAGTGAAGGCACACTGCGGCTAAAGTATATGCTTAAGTGAAGGCACACTGCAGCTAAAGCGTATGCTTAAGTAAAGGCACACTGCAGCTAAAGTATATGCTTAAGTAAAGGCACACTGCAGCTAAAGCGTATGCTTAAGTGAAGGCACACTGCAGCTAAAGCGTATGCTTAAGTGAAGGCACACTGCAGCTAAAGCGTATGCTTAAGTAAAGGCACACTGCAGCTAAAGCGTATGCTTAAGTGAAGGCACACTGCAGCTAAAGTATATGCTTAAGTAAAGGCTCACTGCAGCTAAAGCGTATGCTTAAGTAAAGGCACACTGCAGCTAAAGTATATGCTTAAGTAAAGGCACACTGCAGCTAAAGCGTATGCTTAAGTAAAGGCACACTGCAGCTAAAGTATATGCTTAAGTAAAGGCACACTGCAGCTAAAGCGTATGCTTAAGTAAAGGCTCACTGCAGCTAAAGTATATGCTTAAGTAAAGGCACACTGCAGCTAAAGCGTATGCTTAAGTAAAGGCACACTGCAGCTACAGTATATGCTTAAGTAAAGGCTCACTGCAGCTAAAGTATATGCTTAAGTAAAGGCACACTGCGGCTACAGTATATGCTTAAGTAAAGGCACACTGCGGCTACAGTATATGCTTAAGTGAAGGCACACTGCAGCTAAAGTATATGCTTAAGTAAAGGCACACTGCAGCTAAAGCGTATGCTTAAGTAAAGGCTCACTGCAGCTAAAGTATATGCTTAAGTAAAGGCACACTGCAGCTTAAGTGTATGCTTAAGTAAATGCTCACTGCAGCTAAAGCATATGCTTAAGTAAAGGCACACTGCAGCTAAAGCGTATGCTTAATTAAAGGCACACTGCAGCTTAAGTGTATGCTTAAGTAAAGGCACACTGCAGCTAAAGCGTATGCTTAAGTGAAGGCACACTGCGGCTAAAGTATATGCTTAAGTGAAGGCACACTGCAGCTAAAGCGTATGCTTAAGTAAAGGCACACTGCAGCTAAAGTATATGCTTAAGTAAAGGCACACTGCAGCTAAAGCGTATGCTTAAGTGAAGGCACACTGCAGCTAAAGCGTATGCTTAAGTGAAGGCACACTGCAGCTAAAGCGTATGCTTAAGTAAAGGCACACTGCAGCTAAAGCGTATGCTTAAGTGAAGGCACACTGCAGCTAAAGTATATGCTTAAGTAAAGGCTCACTGCAGCTAAAGCGTATGCTTAAGTGAAGGCACACTGCAGCTAAAGCGTATGCTTAAGTAAAGGCACACTGCAGCTAAAGCGTATGCTTAAGTAAAGGCACACTGCAGCTAAAGCGTATGTTTAAGTGAAGGCACACTGCAGCTAAAGTATATGCTTAAGTGAAGGCACACTGCAGCTAAAGCGTATGCTTAAGTGAAGGCACACTGCAGCTAAAGTATATGCTTAAGTAAAGGCACACTGCAGCTAAAGCGTATGCTTAAGTAAAGGCACACTGCAGCTAAAGCGTATGCTTAAGTAAAGGCACACTGCAGCTACGGTATATGCTTAAGTAAAGGCACACTGCAGCTAAAGCGTATGCTTAAGTGAAGGCACACTGCAGCTAAAGCGTATGCTTAAGTAAAGGCACACTGCAGCTAAAGTATATGCTTAAGTAAAGGCACACTGCGGCTACAGTATATGCTTAAGTAAAGGCACACTGCAGCTAAAGTATATGCTTAAGTAAAGGCACACTGCAGCTAAAGCGTATGCTTAACTAAAGGCACACTGCAGCTAAAGTATATGCTTAAGTAAAGGGTCACTGCAGCTAAAGTATATGCTTAAGTAAAGGCACACTGCAGCTAAAGTATATGCTTAAGTAAAGGCACACTGCGGCTAAAGTATATGCTTAAGTAAAGGCACACTGCAGCTACAGTATATGCTTAAGTAAAGGCACACTGCAGCTAAAGTATATGCTTAAGTAAAGGCACACTGCAGCTAAAGCGTATGCTTAAGTAAAGGCACACTGCAGCTAAAGCGTATGCTTAAGTGAAGGCACACTGCAGCTAAAGCGTATGCTTAAGTAAAGGCACACTGCAGCTACAGTATATGCTTAAGTAAAGGCACACTGCAGCTACAGTATATGCTTAAGTAAAGGCACACTGCAGCTAAAGCGTATGCTTAAGTAAAGGCACACTGCAGCTAAAGCGTATGCTTAAGTAAAGGCACACTGCAGCTAAAGCGTATGCTTAAGTGAAGGCACGCTGCAGCTAAAGCGTATGCTTAAGTGAAGGCACACTGCAGCTAAAGTATATGCTTAAGTAAAGGCACACTGCAGCTAAAGCGTATGCTTAAGTGAAGGCACACTACAGCTAAAGTATATGCTTAAGTAAAGGCACACTGCAGCTGAAATGTGTGTACTTAATTCCATGGCCTGCCAATCTGTGGCCTTCTACATCATCTGCAGACCATTCACTGCTACCAAAGAGATGGGTCCATTCAGAGGCACATCACATACGGCAACATAAACTGTATATGGTCAGTTCTTCATTTGTGGGAAGTCTGTCCAACTTAAACCAACCCCACCCCTGGCTTGACATGACTAATTATTATGGCCTGGAACGTACTATAGATGGGGCTTCCTGTTAATTGAAAGCATCCCATTATCATTGAACCGTTCAGAGTCTTCTTTATTCACCCAAAATTTCTTTGTTCTCAGTGCTTGGTGCAAAATGAAAAGCATGGAAGTTCTGTGACCTTCTGCTTCAGCACATCTGTTCTCTCTCACTTGTGAAAGCCAGTGAGAGCTGAAAGAAGGGTGAAAGAGAAACCGTATCTTGGGTTTGATCTCTTTTATATGCTCCTCATTTTCGCTTTGCCTGTGTCAAGTTAGCGTATGACCTCTCGTTAAATCATCAGCTGACCAATCACATTTCACAGCAAGCCCAGGCTCTATACTGGTACATCAGTGCTGTGGTGGGGTGCGTCAGTGTGCTGGCCCTCAGGGAAATGTCAACAGAGTAAGGACCAGGAAGCACATCTCAGAGCCTGCACTGGAACTTGATAAAGCTAGGGAGTTATTACAATGATAGATTAGGCGGGCTGGCCCAGCTGAAACATAGTGATCGGGGAATAGCTAGTCCCGACCTCTATGGCATTTTCAGAGGCTAGTTGTAGTATATATAGTATATATCAGTCGACTCTTTGTCCATACTGTGGAAAATGTCATGGTTCAATATTTTCACACTCTCAAAGAAAACACACATTCTGGAACTTTTAAAAGACTGCACTTTATTCAAAATCTTTATTCAAAGAGACAATGTACAAAAACAGGGCAGTGGAAGGGAGGCCAGAGGAGGCAGTGGTCAGAATTTGAATTATTTTCTAAGAATAGCATTTCTTGTGTGTTCTCATGAAAAAAAAAAAATTCAGATCTGTGTCACATCCTCATGTCCGTTCTACCAGTTAATTCAAATTACACAATCAGTCTTGCACTAGTGATCCCAGCGATGCAGTCAGCAGTGTGTTACTTCTGGTCTCCATTTTATTTGGGAAAACAAGCAATTCTTTTTTGTTTATTATTTAGTATGCTTCTATAAAACCTTTGCTTTACTTAAAATTGTATTTCCAACTGAAAAGGTGCAAGTGTTGTGTCAATGTCCACAGTCAGCAGTTTTGATGGCCCTACCATAGTTTGTAAAAGTGATTGTCATTTATCAAAAAAAAAGCGTCAAGGAATAATTAAACAGTGGATATATATCTGCTATTTGTTTGGTTGCGCATGCAGAGGTTGTCCTGGATTGGTTAAGACTTTTACATAGTAAGGCATAATTCATTTTGGTTCATAAGCAGTGTCCATGTTGGTTGTTTTACATTTTGGTTGCCTAGAAACCCCTGGAGAGGTTTTGAATAAATCCGCCCCATCGTTTAAGACTCTGTACATAGGGAGCTTGCACCGGCTTCAGTGAATGGCTAAGGAAAGGACACGGGGGTGGGATTAATGAGTGTACGGGGCAGGGGGGTTGGGGAGAGGGGGCGTGGGGGACTAGGGGTTGATGATCTGCCGGGGACGGCCATACCCTGTCATCCCTGCTTGGGACGCCCCTCGGTTAGACCCCATCTGGAGGCCAATCACACTCTTGCCCTCCTTCAGTTGGTCATCGCTGAAGTCCCGTCGGTTCTCCTGTGCTTTCCTGAAAAGACATATTACTCAGATTAATAATAATACCTACACAGGCGCAGGTTATTTGTATCTGTTTTGAGATACATGTATACAAATTGCCAAGAAATTTGCTTTGAACTCCTCCTATTTTGACTGGAAAATTTGAGCTGACTCCTATTTGAGTTGGAAAGTGTGTTGATGTTGCATTATTTTTACATGTAGAAACTTAGCAGACAATCTTATCAAGACTGACTTATAGAAGTAGATGCAACAAGCTAGAGCAAACTGAAATGATACCAAGTTGTCAGCGCCGCAACCAACTTGATATCACTCCAACCCATAAAGTATCCTTAAGTGTTTTTAATTGGTGCCGGTGGAAAAACAGTAACATTAGTCGGAGGGTATACTGAGAGGTAGATGAGTAGATGTTCATAGCTCAGGGGTAGATGGGACTAACGAAAGTGTTTTCAGTTTGTGGACGAAGGTGGGGAGAGATTCTGCTGTCCTCCTTGTGTTAGGAATTTAATTCCACCAATAGGAGGCCAGAGTAGAAAGGAGACATGACCGAGAGGAGGTGGCCTTTAGGGAAGGGAGGGTCAGGTGACCACCACATGCGGAGCACACTGGTCTTTCAGCAGTGTGAGGCTTGGTAATAGACTGCATGTATGTGGGTGCAGCTTGCAGCATTTGCTTTCAATTTAGGCCTCATATTTAAAGCATAGCCAGTCAGGCTGAAGGAGACCCATTGTGGATTTTAGCTTTGCGTTTATTGGTAGGTTTTTTTTTGGCTGTGCTGCTTTTTTGGCTGTGCTGAAATTGGAACTGTGCTGTGTTTGAATTATTTCATATTATTTTGATTTGTATTTTTAGTTTCTCTATAGTGACACCACTCTGGCTGTAAAGTATGGACAGGCATTTGTCTGGCAAAATTATATTTGAGTTAACAATACTTCGACTTAGTGTGTCAGTTAATGGCATGATCTGGTATTTTTTTAGCCCTTTCCTGAGTCATGTAATAGCGCTCGCCAACATCACACAGACTGATCCAAAATATATCCACAATAATTGGAACAGAGTCGAATTGACCCATACAAAATTACAGGATTAAAAATTCTAAATACACTGCCTCCTTACAAATTTAGGAACTCTAATGCACCCCTGTATGATTTTCAGGCTCTTTTACCTGTTTTATTGAGTAGTATTGGTTTAGCCTGTCTGTCGTATGATCTATAATTTTATTCCCCTATACTCTGTCTCCTGAGTCCAACATATGTCATGTAGAATAAGTGTCAGAACAGTAGAGAATAAGGTTAAACCCTTTGCACTCACTTGAAGAACCAGTTGGGGTCTCCACGGTAAGTGCCATCTTCCTTGGTGACAGCCAGGCTTCCCAGGGCCATCAGGGTCCTTTGCACGGCCGCCAGGTCCTTCCCTATCACCAGCGAGGGAGAGGAAGTGTAAATTAGGCCAACCCCGCACAGAGAGTTATGGGTACTGTAGTCATTTTTGGAGGATATCGGCTGTCTCGTGCAAGGCCCCACCCACCTTCCCAGAGGTCCACGGTCTGGAACATGTCGGTCTTGGTGACACCGTAGCGCTCGGCCGCGTTCAGGAACTGCGACACCTGCTCCATCTGCTTGAAGGCCATCCCTGAGCTCTGGATCTTCTTAATGGGCTTGTCCCCGCTGTACAGGCTGTTGATCAGCTCGCTCAGAATCTGGGAAAGTTGGAGAGGTTAATGAACGGGAGAGACGTCAGTTACTAGACCCATGAAGGCAAAGAAGAGAACGATAATAATATCGGCAATCCATTGTACTCATAAAGTTCTAGAACAATGGCTCTAGCACCACCACTGAACTTCCATGGTGTATAGAATGGACAGTAGCAGCGAAAGAGGTAATTCTAACTCCATTTAGAGGTTAATGGAAGCAAGTACTCATCTAGCATTTCAGCATATAGCCTTGTATGGCTCTGAGAAGCAATACATACTAGTACATCACTTTGGCCCACAGAGGGATAGGCTAGAAATGATGGTAAGCTGCACTCAGACGACGGGTGCGTGCTGTTAAACGGACTGTGTTAAAGTACACAAAGGGAAACTGGCTGTCCTTGGGGGTAACTCACGCAGCCGTCCTTGAGCCAGGCCTGGAAGCCAAGCTTTCCTGCCTCGGGCCGACACACTCCGGACCCGCACTGGGCCATGATCCACTCCACCAGTCGGTCCTCCAGTTCCGGGTCATACTTCTTGTCGATTTTGCTCTGCACCTCACGGCTAAGGCCGTAGGCTGGACCCTTATTGGCCATTCCTGGAGCTCCCTGCCACAGAGCGGAGGGGGCGACGGAGAGGGGGCGGAGTCAGGGAAAAAAAGATTCATGAAGGGAGAGGTAAGACATAGCAATAGTAGATGCACATTTGAAAGGGATAGTCGCCTCTCTATTGATTTTCCTTAAAACAGCAGCACATTCTATACAAACCACAAAATGTGTTGACTCAAAGGTTTTTGGATTTGAATTAATCAGTTTGTAAATTGATTTCTCTTCATTGGGTTCAATTTGGAGTAGGAAAATCTGGTATTTATGTATGTTAGTGAGACGTATCCTGAGCTCACAATCTGCAGTGGACAGGGATCTTAATCTTGGACAGGGCAGCAGGGTGGCGGTCAGTCCAGGCCAAGTTAGCTACAGCTTTGAATTTGGCCCTGCCCACACACATGTCTCAGGGTTGATCATTTCCAATGGCGTGACCTTTGCATCTCTGTGAATGTGTGGGTCTGTCTGATCTACAGAAGTCGTAAGCCTGGAACATTGGCTCAATATTGTCATACACAGAGCAGAGAATTAATGGTTTCCAGACATTATGTGTATTTATTACAGGTGGCTAAATATACTAGATCATAGATATCAAAAGTGTTCCTAATGTTTCTCGACCCATTTACAGTAATGTGTTCATGGGTTTGAACTTTCAGTTGTTATATTTTTAAAACCCATAGGTCCTTCCATCTTCATTGTATAGTTACAGGAATCGTAGTCTTACTTACCTGGAGGTGAGGAAATTTTGCATACAAGTCTTCCTATCTTGTCCATTACTCAATTTAATCGTTTGAATGGTCAATATTCCAGCCAGATTACCAAAGATGGCTTTCTGCATAGTATGTACATAGTGTATCCTTTGCCGTCATCCAAGCCTTTTTTGAACAGCTCAGTGTTTGAAGCAGACGCGCATTCACACACATGCGCACGTGCTGGAAGGGGTCGCACTTGACGCCACACGCAAACATACACAGCCCTCATTACATGCTTTCAAAAAAAGAAAAGAGTGTGATTGTGCGCCAACGTTCACCAGCCCTGGAACCAAAGAATCTGCGAGATTAACCTTGCAAGTCTCCCAAGAGCTCATCGGTTTTGTCCACACAGTTTTTTGGAGATGGTCCAGAAACCACTGAGCAATGGGAGCGCTATTCTGCCAGACAAACACACACACACATACGCCACCATCCTTGCACACTCTCTCACGTAGCGATTGCGAAGCACACACGCTCAGTAAGACCTGTAAGTCACCTGTGCTGCCATCTTGATGTCAGGACACCACGACTTTCCGGGCCTGAGGACAGGGGTCAGAGGTCAGAATGCCACCATAGCATATATCATTGGTGATATACAATGCCTGTGTCTCACGGATTGGATGGATTCTGGTTTTAGCTCACTGCAGTTAGCTTTGCAGTGGCACTGCTAGCCCCGCCACTCCCTCCCTTACTCGCCCACTCCACTTCATCCAGGCTTCCTGATGACAGCAGTTTTGCTTTTCTTCTCTCTTTCTCTCTCTCTCTGTCACACTTCCAGTCTCTCAGAGGCTGCGCCAAAGACTGGGCTTATGGGCATGTGAGCGAAAGGGAGAACGGCGAGTGACGCCAAACACAACATGTCAAGATCCATTTTAGGTTTCGTAGCCAGGAGCACACAACTGGGTATGACTCTCGTCCGAGTATCAATTGTGCACAGAGGAACTTCGATCGAGATGCGATTGTGTCCTAGCCAAAATATCCCTGACCTTGCTTGGACCATGCATCAAACTACCTCCTCATGAAGGCTTCCAAATCCAACAGCTAAATGAGTACATTTATGCTCGGTATCAGCCGGTCTCCACCCATTTTTTCCTGGGCCAAAATTGTTTCTATGGTAACCCATAAACAGCCCACAACAGCATCCTGTTTGGAGGGATATAGACCGCATGCATGCGGCTCACCAATGTGACAGAGGTAATGTGAGTTCGCAGGAAACTCATAGCGGAGGTATTCATGCTGTTCTCAGCAGCATGGAGAGACATTCTGCCTGGTCGCATTCGACAGACACCATTCCCAATTTTCGAATAAACATATCTGCGTTGGCATGATTCGCTAACGGCGGGGTACAGCCGTTGCTAAGTTTCCTTAGTGATGTCTCTTTTACAGCAGGAGATGGATGTTACTGTGCCCATTAGCCTGCGGGTTGCTAGAATGTGGCTTGGCGCAAGCCCCGAAGACCTAACACAAACCAGACCGGGACTACGGTCCAGCAAGCAGCAACGTAATTAACCCGCCAGATCACAGAGGACTTACTGTATGGCACGTTCCCTCTAGAGACCGCACTGTATCCTCTCAATATTATTGTTAGGCGCAATCTGTGATTATTGGACGGACAGAACGGTTTCAAAAGCTCCGGTTTCTATTACCGTTTCTCCACTGTGGCTGGCTGCCTCTGCAGTTCAATTAGGCGGGTCATATGGCACGCGTAAGGGAACATGATGGATGGAATATTCTCTGTGAATGCTTGTTACTTCCATCGTAACAAAGATCCTTAGGAAAATTACATTATATTTTTTTACAGTCACTTATCCAGAGTGACTTACAACTCAAAGTGCACATAATTCCAATAAACTCCCCTCAATTGTTCGTCAAACTTGGTGCCTTACCTGGGAATTGAACCCAGCACCTTTGAATGAGGAGTCCTGGTCCCTAACCATTGTACCACACTGCCACCACAGAGCGGTTGAATGGGATAGATTAAGTCAATGAAGGCATGTGCTCACTGCTTCCATCACTCCTACCCATTCCAGTAAATGAAACTGTATTTCCCCTGCATTGCCTCTGCAGTCAGTCCTGTTGGGTGGATATCCCAGCTTCCTGACATTTTTTTAGTGACTCCACCTCGACTGCTATCGCTGCAAGTGATCTCTACCCTGATGCACACCATTGCCTCTCTCTCTCTCTCCCTCTCCCTAATTCTTTATTAAATGGTGTCTCCGCCTCCCTTTCTATCTCTTTATCTCCCCTCCATTTCTCCCCGTCCCCCATATCAACTCTGTCACCTCCCACTGAAAAAAAGAATGGCCTACCTGTCTGTCTGATTCTCTCTTTTATCTCTATTACAATTCAGCTTGAAGTAAAGATGCTCTGAATCTCTTTGCTAGTTTCTGTGTTAGTGATGTGCTGGTTTTTGTTAATGTTTTAGGCAGTAGGTGATTTGCTAATACATAACAGGGGGGGCGGCCCAATGGGAGCACCCCCCCCCCCCCCCCCCACACCACCAACCAACACACAAATGTGTAAAATGGGGACGGTAGGTTAACAAGGGGGATGCATTTTGGTCATTTTGCTAACAAGGGGGATGGCCTCATCCCCCCTCATCCCACCTGAAATCGCCTACTGGTTTTTAGGTTGTTTCTTCTCAGCACTACCAGCCTCTTTTACGGGCCCTGCCAATGGTGCCTCCGTTGGCCGCGCTGCAGAAGGATATCTGGAAGCGCGTGCGGTAAGGACTGTTAATAATGATCGTCTCCCGCCGGTTTTAATTCCGATCACCGCCTCTGCAGCTCGGACAGCTGCTCTGGAAGCTTGTCTGTGTCGCCATCCAGCGTAGTACCCCGGGGTGCCGTTAGATCACTCCGCACCGTGCGGGGTATGCAGAGGATGGCCAGGATAGAGCTGCCCCTCGGCACAAGTGGGTAATTATAGGTCTCCGAGGTTGTTGTGTTGGGTCTGGCGGAGTCCCAGACTGGTATTTCCCCAGAGACACTGCTTGAGGCCAGGCGATCCCTCGCTATGTAAACCTCTCCTGGCTATCAGTGCGGCGGGGGTTACGCTCTGTCTGCATGTTTGTCTGTCGAACTTTGATCCTCTAGAAAGAGGATCCTGCTAGATCCGCTCTTACACCAGACAGGACGGACTGAACGGACCTCTTTGTGGTCATGCTTCTGTCTGCTCGTATTGCACGGTAATGTATGTTTGGTACAAGCAAGAACAGCACTTTTGCACACATTTTACGTTTGATGGTACATTTTGTAAACGATAATTATGGGATGGAGACTTGAATTGTATCTGGGTAAAGGGATGCTGCAGGTCATGTTGTATCGTACTCTGCGGTTTAGGGAGTGCTGTTAGGCTGGTCTGTACTCCTGTCGCCTCTAGTTTTATGGATGCAGTCATCTTCTATCATGTTATAGGTTGCTCTGGATAAGGGCATCTTTCAAATGACTGTAATGATAGGTACTGTAACTCTCAAATCCTTCCTTTATTACTGTTTTTAATGTGTAGGTGCCTAACATATGGTCAGCTATCACACTGACCCATTGGCTGGCTGCCTCTACCTCAAAGAGTGCTGCGGAAATGGTCGCCTAGCCATCATATCACACAGTGGATCACGAGCTGTGGCTTTGTCAAATTGTGTAATTATTTCCGCTGTGTGATGTCACTAAAATAGAGCTCGAGATTTCTACTGCTACCATACACTCACATATGTACGTACACACAGGTGCACATAAGGAGTTACAAACTCATTTCTGAAGAGCATGTACTGATGGATTTTATCCTTTCATTCCATTTAATTGGCTGGGCCTGTAATACAGTACGATTACTCATTTCCCCTTTGACCTCTTTAACCCCCCAATCCTTCTCTCCTCTTCTTTTCTTAAAAGCCGCTCCTATTTATGCATGAGATATCTCTAACACACTTTTCTTTGGTTTGTAGAATTCTCTCAAGCATTATGCATACATGTTTTGTAAATTGTAGTCTGTGTGTCTGTCTGTTAATGTGTGTTTGTATTTGGAAGGGAGTTCATTAAAAGTATTCAGTATTCTTAAAAAGTAAACTTGATAAATACAAAAACTAAAGAACACTGCAAAAAATAGTTACAATTACTACAAAATGCTATATGCTGTACGTGAGTTTGTAACTGAAGCTTTTTACAATGAACAAAATAAACCAATAACGTAGGTTTAAAAAATAGGTGTTGTGTGCGTATGTGTGTGTGTGTGTGCGTGTGTGTGTGTGCGTGCGTGTGGAGGCAGCCTATCAGAACTTTGCTTTGTCTCTGTAATGTCAGCTTTGCAGTTGGCTGAGAGAGTGACGTTCTTCCCTTCAGAATAAACCCTTGTGCGCATTTCTGTGCAGATGAATTCAAATTCAGAGGCCATTTATGGCAGGAATTTGCAACCGTGAGCCTGGGAATGTCTCATCACTCAAAAAGCACAAAGACAGCTTCTGTGCTACGCATGGTTATCGCCTCCCTCGGATCTGCCGGCAAGGACATCTCACTCTAATGTAAAAGTGCTGCTTATACATCCGAAAGACAACGTAGCGCTGCTAGCTCCTTTAGCCTACTGCTCTTAAATCATATAGGGGTGAAAGCTGCACCCCTTTACGTCAGAGTCTGGCTCAGCATCTGTCTGGCCTGATGTTCGCAGACATGTACTCGCACTCACACTTTAGGTATGTTCCTAAGTATAGGGGAAGTACATTGCTGTATGTAATTTTATCACGCACATACCAACATGCTCAGTTTTACATTCATAGTTATCAGAAAGACACTTAAATGATTTGGATACCATGTAATGGTGAGCTCTAGCACAAAATCACAGACAAACAGGGGAAAGGTGTGTGGCAGGCACACACAGCCTACCAGATCTTTTATATCAAACCCTCTTACAAGGAGAAACACAAACACATCTTAAAAATGAAGAGACCAACAGACACCTAGCCAGACAAACCAGACAGAGATGAACTCTCATGGCCTAATGTAACTGGTTAGAGACAATAAGCGAAAGGTAACACAATTCTATCCTCTCTCATTCTCTGTCATTTATTCTGTCAATCCATGCAACATCTTTGCGATTTACTCTGTTACTTTACAGAACAAACTGCTGGCTGAAACCTGTTCCACAAACACTCTTGTTGCACTTTCCCAGCAGTAGTGCAAACATCAGCAAAACCATGGAAACGGGAAGGAAATACGTACTTGGTAAAAGGTTAAGCGAGAGGGTTCCTTCTCTGGCACGTCTCGGGTTCTGGAGGGTGAGTTAGTTGTGTGTGCTTGGGTGTGCGGCTGGGTACTCCTTCGCTCCTGTTCTGACAGAGTGCAGAGTCCTCTCTCTAGGAGTGTTGGTTTAAAAAGAGCAGCCCAACAGAAATGACTTCACCACATCCAGCCTTCCTAGAGGGCGAGAACGGTAAAGGAAACCACAGCCTTAAAAGGGCATGGCCTTTTTTCCTCCCTCTCTGTCTCTCTCTCTCTCCCTCCCGGCCTCTCTCTCATTCTCTTTCCTCTCCCCACCCTTCCCTCTGCCGATCCCTCTCGCTCTCTCCTTCTCTTTTTCCCCCCTCTGTGTAAAAGTGCCTCCTTATTTGGGTAGAGGTTGGGGGGGAGAAGGGTGCAAGCAGCCACAGGGCTCAGTTTGGTCAACTCGAAAAATTCTCGGAATAGCTTCTGTACCGATGCGCCTGTGAGCGTAAAGGGGGACGGGGGAGAGAGAACGGTGATCGGATAGGGGGGCTGTTTAACAGCTATTGACATGGAGAGGGGAGCTGTTTAACACATGAATAGTGTTAAACAGGAGTAATGAAGCCCAAACATGAGAAAACCCCCTAAGGGGCATTTACAGTCCCTATTGTCCTCATTTTATGTGAGTAGATCATTTCTAAACTTTTGCCGTATGGTGCAAATGTCAGTGCCTGGAACCCTGATCTAACTGCGATGGGCAGGGAGAGTCCTCGTTGAGGCCTTGGGAGGGGGGGGGGGGGGGGGGGTGAGGGAATGTCAGGTCGAGAAAGATGAATGAGAGCAGGCAGGAAGATGACAGTCCTTTTATGTCCAAAACACTCCTAAAGTGTGTGAGTGCGTGGTGTATGCATGTGTGTGTGAATCTATCATTGAAATTCCCTCCTTTTGCTGTCACCTACAACATGTAATTCCATATTTGTGAGTAATCGCTTCGGCTCTCTACTGCCCAAGCTTTGTCTGTGTCTCTATGCACCTGCCTTTCCTCCTTCACTCTGAATTGTTCGTTCCTCTAGAATTTCTCATTACTTGATCCTTCTTCTCTACCATTTCAACTTCTGTTTCTGTCTCTGCTATACTGTACGTTAGCAGTGTGTTAATGCAAATCGTTACCCAACTCACCTCTGACTCAAGCACCTTTGAAGGTAGGAGAGCTGATCAGATCCTACCTTCCTCCATGTATAGTGATGTCATTGTCTGATCCCTATATAGTGATGTCACTGTCTGATCTCTATATAATGATGTCACTGTCTGGTCCCTATATAGTGATGTCATTGTCTGATCCCTATATAGTGATATCACTGTCTGATCCCTGTATAATGATGTCACTGTCTGATCCCTATATAGTGATGTCATTGTCTGATCCCTATATAGTGATGTCACTGTCTGATCCCTGTATAATGATGTCACTGTCTGATCCCTATATAGTGATGTCATTGTCTGATCCCTATATAGCGATGTCACTGTCTGATCCCTGTATAATTATGTCATCATCTGATTTCTACATAGTGATATCACTGTCTGATCCCTGTATAGTTATGTCACTGTCTGATCTCTATTTTGTGATGTCACTGTCTGATCCCTATATAGTGATGTCACTGTCTGATCCCTGTAGTGATATCACTGTCTGATCACTGTATAGTGATGTCACTGTCTGATCCCTATAGTGATATCACTGTCTGATCACTGTATAGTGATGTCACTGTCTGATCCCTGTAGTGATATCACTGTCTGATCACTGTATAGTGATGTCACTGTCTGATCCCTATAGTGATATCACTGTCTGATCCCTATATCGTGATGTCACTGTCTGATCCCTGTATAATTATGACATCATCTGATTTCTATATAGTAATGTCACTGTTTGATCCCTGTATAATGATGTCACTGTCTGATCCCTATATGGTGATGTCACTGTCTGATCCCTATATAGTGATGTCACTGTCTGATCCCTGTACAATGATGTCACTTTCTGATCCCTGTATAGTGATGTCACTGTCTGATCCCTGTAAAATTATGTCATCATCTGATCTCTATGTTGTGATGTCACTGTCTGATCCCTATATAGTGATGTCACTGTCTGATCCCTATAGTGATATCACTGTCTGATCCCTATATAGTGATGTCACTGTCTGATCCCTATAGTGATATCACTGTCTGATCACTGTATAGTGATGCCACTGTCTGATCCCTCTGGTGTTCCAGTGAAGGGTTGTAAATGGGTACCCTACTTTGTGGCAGGATCCTCCAGTACTTTCAGTTTGTTCACACTGAACTATCCAGCAGAGCAGGCACTGTTCTGAGCCAAAGCCTTGAAAGAGGTGATGAAACATGCGTGGCTATATTGATGCTTCTGGATCATTTACAACAATAACAAGACAGGATGTTTATAAATGTAGAGGAGATCACCACTGCATGTGAGGATGACATCACCAAGAGACCATGGATATTCTGCATTGTAGTCTGTAGTAGGTTTTGTCGAGGAAAAAAAAGGGAAAAAATTTGTATACAAATAATGAATAAGAAGGGGTGCCCGAGGATAGTTTTGAATTCTGGTTCTTGATCGTCATCTTCCTCCTACCATTAATACAAATTGGAGAAGATTTAAAATTCCACCTCTTTGATGTACGTCAAGAAGAGTAGGGGGAGGGTGGATATTGAGAACTAGATTATGAAACATGTTGTGTCTTCTCCTAACCTTCACTACATGTCGTTAACCTATGCAATGCTTCCTCAGGACAATGGTGTGAGACATTCTATTATAAGGGTGAAAATCTACACATATTTGAAATGCTAAATCAGGGATTTGGTAGTTGTCATGAATATTGTAATGTAACTGACTCATGAAAATAGCCAAATGCAAAAAGCATTTTTGGGCTTTTTAAGGAGTTTTAAAAACAACAGCGCCCTCAAGAGGCCAGAATTCAAAGTGAGCAAAGTTGTTGCACTGTGTTCAACAGTCAGTCGGCATTTTTGTGCAGAGTAAATTTTCTTGATCAATAACAGGAGTTCACCAATAATTTTGTCACCGTTTTATTGTATATTCTTAAGTTGGAAATCTATTGTGAATCTTTCTGAAAAAGTATGAATTTGTAGTCTATATCCATCTTTAAGAAACATGTTTCTTTAGCTGTGGGTCCAGAATGACAGAATTCAATGTATAAAAACTAATTATATAAAAAAAACTAATATGATTTACCTTGAATTTGTCTGAAAAAACTGTATAGCTTTGCTGTTATGGATGAATTTATTTTATGTTAAATTAGGATTTTTTTGTAACAGTGTATATGAAATCACAATTATGCCCATATGTGATTCTGAATTACACTGACGTACATAGCATTTTGTAACCTCCAGGTCTGGGACATAGAAGCGAAGTGAGAAGGGAATGAGTAGAATTTCTTCTGTTTATCTCCTCATGTCTTACCAAATGCAGAATGTAAACACGGACCCTCCCAACCATACAAACATGCAACACAGACAGGCGGCTATGTTTGTATTTATATGTCAGTGTGCGTTGACGTCATCTCACAAGATCATTTAGGTTATAATAAAAACTATAATAACTCATCTATTTAAACTCAGGGTGCAAGAGTTCAGGATAAAGTCAAAATCCATGAGACAGCCCCTCACTGAAAGACAAAAGTTAAGTAAGACAGAAAATCACCTCTTCTCTTAAATCACTTTAAAATCACATGTTTGTATGGGGTTGTTAGAATTTACAGGAAAAAAGCACAAAAAAAGAAAGGATGAAATTGTATATAGTAGGTGGACAAAGAAAGTATGAACATAAAAGAAAATTTCTCATACATGACTATCCATAGCAACAATTTTCTAATTGTTAAACTCTTATTGTCAGAAGGGGCACTATTCTGTTTAATATGTGGTCCAGCTGCCTGTTTGTTGTGAACCACTGTAACATTCCTTCATTGTACTCAGCTCAATAAAGCCGTCCCTGATGAAATAAAAGCACACCTTCAGTTCTTCTGTATTTGAAACAGGAAATATCAGCTGTTGGAAAGAAGCATCCAGAAAGTCTATTTTAGAACAATTTAAGATATATGTTAATCTTATTTTTTCATCCCATCGTCTATATGATTGAGAACAGACGGCCTT
>JAFBMS010002598.1:0-26796 GCA_019788955.1 Albula glossodonta
TAGGCTTGACCAACATGCAGCCTGCAAAGTTTCAAGTTGATTGGACAATGGGTTTAGGAGTTATGAGCATTTGTGTGCTATAGCGCCACCTCTGGATGGATTTACACCAAATTCAGTAAGCTTGATTGTCGTACGGTGTAGATGAGGCCTGCCAAGTTTGGTGATGATTGGACATTGCATTTAGGAGACATGACCTCACTTCCTGTTTGGCGGCTTCACCGCAAATTTCAATTGGCTGGAGCAGACAAACGGTCTTGAAAATCAAAAATCCATCTGATAACTTTTGTGAGGCTTCGTCTAAAGATCATCTGTACCAAGTTTGGGGAAGATTGGACAAAATTTGTGGCCTGTGAAAAATTTTTAAACTTTTTCAGAAATTTGAAAATGGCCGAAGAGCTGTCATGACAAATAATTTTGGTGTGAAACTGTTTTGTTCATCTGGATCCAGGGAATCAGGTGGAAAATGAATTTTGATTCTAGCCCAAACGGTTCAAGGGTTATAGCCCAAAACACGTTGTCTCTCTCTACAGCGCCACCGTCTGGCCTATCAAAATAATATTCATGTGGATTGCTGTTTGGTACATCCTAACCATCCTATACAGTTTAATGATGATAAGTGATAGCTACGTGGGTGTAACGTGTAATGAAATTTGATTGGCTAATGTCAGCCATGTTGTTTGAGCAATCACCTTGTACTTACAGGTAATCATAGTAGCTTGGACCAACATGCAGCCTGCAAAGTTTCAAGTTGATTGGACAATGGGTTTAGGAGTTATGAGCATTTGTGTGCTATAGCGCCACCTATGGATGGATTTACACCAAATTCAGTAAGCTTGATTGTAGTACGGTGTAGATGAGGCCTGCCAAGTTTGGTGATGATTGGACATTGCATTTAGGAGATATAACCTCACTTCCTGTTTGGCGGCTTCGCCGCAAATTTCAATTGGCTGGAGCAGACAAACGGTCTTGAAAATCAAAAATCCATCCGATAACTTTTGTGAGGCTTGGTCTAAAGATCATCTGTACCAAGTTTGGGTAAGATTGGACAAAATTTGTGGCCTGTGAAAAATTTTGAAGCTTTTTGATAAAATTCAAAATGGCGGAAAATCTATTATGACGCATCAATTTGGTCCAAGAGGCTTTTTTGTTCAGCTTGAGCCAGGGAATCACAGGAAAAAAGAATTTTGATTCTAGCCCAAACGGTTCAAGAGTTACAGGCCAAAACACGTTGAGGCTCTCTATAGCGCCACCATGTGGCCAATCGGGCTAATTTTTTTAACCTGAGTAGTGGGTGGATATAGAAACCTATCCACCAGGTTTGGTAGCTGTAGGTTTTATAGTTTTGGCTGGGCAAACACTTTTAGGGCAGAAAAATAATAATAATAAATATAGCCGCAAGCGGCGATCAACGGGGTCCAAGCAGTCCAGCGGTTAAGAGTCACCATGGCAAATTGATCTGATCATTTCAAAAGTGTGACTCAGCAACGATTGCAAGTTCATGTCTTAAGAATCACATTCATTAGGCAAACCACAAACAGATCAAAACTTATAGGCAAAATCATGTTTTTGGTTTGTTAAAATGCCATCATCAGGCCAATCAGACCAATGTTCATATAGATCGCTCTTTGATACATCCTTAACCATCCGATAAAGTTTCGTGAAGATAGGTGATAGCTATGTTAGTATAATGGTGACTAAAATTTGATTGGCTGATATTTGCCATCCTGTTTGAGCAATCACCTTCTTCTTGTAGATGTCCATAGTAGGCTTGACCAACATGCAGCCTGCAAAGTTTCAAGTTGATTGGACTATGGGTTATGGAGTTATGAACATTTGTGTGATATAGCGCCACCTATGGATGGATTTACACCAAATTCGGTAAACTTGATTGTAGTAGCCTGTAGATGAGGCATCTCAAGTTTGGTGATGATTGGACGTTGCATTTAGGAGACATGACCTCACTTCCTGTTTGGCGGCTTCGCCGCAAATTTCAATTGGCTGTGACAGACAAACGGTCTTGAAAATCAAAAATCCATCCGATAACTTTCGTGAGGCTTCGTCTAAAGATCATCTGTACCAAGTTTGGGGAAGATTGGACAAAATTTGTGGCCTGTGAAAAATTTTTAAACTTTTTCAGAAATTTGAAAATGGCCGAAGAGCTGTCATGACAAATAATTTTGGTGTGAAACTGTTTTGTTCATCTGGATCCAGGGAATCAGGTGGAAAATGAATTTTGACTCTAGCCCAAACGGTTCAAGGGTTATAGCCCAAAACACGTTGTCTCTCTCTACAGCGCCACCGTCTGGCCTATCAAAATAATATTCATGTGGATTGCTGTTTGGTACATCCTTAACCATCCTATACAGTTTAATGATGATAAGTGATAGCTACGTGGGTGTAACGTGTAATGAAATTTGATTGGCTAATGTCAGCCATGTTGTTTGAGCAATCACCTTGCACTTACAGGTAATCATAGTAGGCTTGACCAATATGCAGCCTGCAAAGTTTCAAGTTGATTGGACAATGGGTTTAGGAGTTATGAGCATTTGTGTGCTATAGCGCCACCTATGGATGGATTTACACCAAATTCAGTAAGCTTGATTGTAGTACGGTGTAGATGAGGCCTGCCAAGTTTGGTGATGATTGGACATTGCATTTAGGAGATATGACCTCACTTCCTGTTTGGCGGCTTCGCCGCAAATTTCAATTGGCTGGAGCAGACAAACGGTCTTGAAAATCAAAAATCCATCCGATAACTTTTGTGAGGCTTGGTCTAAAGATCATCTGTACCAAGTTTGGGTAAGATTGGACAAAATTTGTGGCCTGTGAAAAATTTTTAAACTTTTTGATAAAATTCAAAATGGCGGAAAATCTATTATGACGCATCAATTTGGTCCAAGAGGCTTTTTTGTTCAGCTTGAGCCAGGGAATCAGTGGAAAAAAGAATTTTGATTCTAGCCCAAACAGTTCAAGAGTTACAGGTCAAAACACGTTGAGGCTCTCTATAGCGCCACCATGTGGCCAATCGGGCTAATTTTTTTAACCTGAGTAGTGGGTGGATATAGAAACCTATCCACCAGGTTTGGTAGCTGTAGCTATTGTAGTTTTGGCTGGGCAAACACTTTTAGGGCAGAAAAATAATAATAATAAATATAGCCGCAAGCGGCGATCAACGGGGTCCAAGCAGTCCAGCGGTTAAGAGTCACCATGGCAAATTGATCTGATCATTTCAAAAGTGTGACTCAGCAACGATTGCAAGTTCATGTCTTAAGAATCACATTCATTAGGCAAACCACAAACAGATCAAAACTTATAGGGAAAATCATGTTTTTGGTTTGTTAAAATGCCATCATCAGGCCAATCAGACCAATGTTCATATAGTTCGCTCTTTGATACATCCTTAACCATCCGATAAAGTTTCGTGAAGATAGGTGATAGCTATGTTAGTATAATGGTGACTAAAATTTGATTGGCTGATATTTGCCATCCTGTTTGAGCAATCACCTTCTTCTTGAAGATATCCATAGTAGGCTTGACCAACATGCAGCCTGCAAAGTTTCAAGTTGATTGGACTATGGGTTATGGAGTTATGAACATTTGTGTGCTATAGCGCCACCTATGGATGGATTTACACCAAATTCGGTAAACTTGATTGTAGTAGCCTGTAGATGAGTCATCTCAAGTTTGGTGATGATTGGACGTTGCATTTAGGAGACATGACCTCACTTCCTGTTTGGCGGCTTCGCCGCAAATTTCAATTGGCTGTGACAGACAAACGGTCTTGAAAATCAAAAATCCATCCGATAACTTTTGTGAGGCTTCGTCTAAAGATCATCTGTACCAAGTTTGGGGAAGATTGGACAAAATTTGTGGCCTGTGAAAAATTTTTAAACTTTTTCAGAAATTTGAAAATGGCCGAAGAGCTGTCATGACAAATAATTTTGGTGTGAAACTGTTTTGTTCATCTGGATCCAGGGAATCAGGTGGAAAATGAATTTTGATTCTAGCCCAAACGGTTCAAGGGTTATAGCCCAAAACACGTTGTCTCTCTCTACAGCGCCACCGTCTGGCCTATCAAAATAATATTCATGTGGATTGCTGTTTGGTACATCCTTAACCATCCTATACAGTTTAATGATGATAAGTGATAGCTACGTGGGTGTAACGTGTAATGAAATTTGATTGGCTAATGTCAGCCATGTTGTTTGAGCAATCACCTTGCACTTACAGGTAATCATACTAAGCTTGACCAACATGCAGCCTGCAAAGTTTCAAGTTGATTGGACAATGGGTTTAGGAGTTATGAGCATTTGTGTGCTATAGCGCCACCTATGGATGGATTTACACCAAATTCAGTAAGCTTGATTGTAGTACGGTGTAGATGAGGCCTGCCAAGTTTGGTGATGATTGGACATTGCATTTAGGAGATATGACCTCACTTCCTGTTTGGCGGCTTCGCCGCAAATTTCAATTGGCTGGAGCAGACAAACGGTCTTGAAAATCAAAAATCCATCCGATAACTTTTGTGAGGCTTGGTCTAAAGATCATCTGTACCAAGTTTGGGTAAGATTGGACAAAATTTGTGGCCTGTGAAAAATTTTTTAACTTTTTGATAAAATTCAAAATGGCGGAAAATCTATTATGACGCATCAATTTGGTCCAAGAGGCTTTTTTGTTCAGCTTGAGCCAGGGAATCAGGGGAAAAAAGAATTTTGATTCTAGCCCAAACGGTTCAAGAGTTACAGGCCAAAACACGTTGAGGCTCTCTATAGCGCCACCATGTGGCCAATCGGGCTAATTTTTTTAACCTGAGTAGTGGGTGGATATAGAAACCTATCCACCAGGTTTGGTAGCTGTAGGTTTTATAGTTTTGGCTGGGCAAACACTTTTAGGGCAGAAAAATAATAATAATAATAATAAATATAGCCGCAAGCGGCGATCAACGGGGTCCAAGCAGTCCAGCGGTTAAGAGTCACCATGGCAAATTGATCTGATCATTTCAAAAGTGTGACTCAGCAACGATTGCAAGTTCATGTCTTAAGAATCACATTCATTAGGCAAACCACAAACAGATCAAAACTTATAGGCAAAATCATGTTTTTGGTTTGTTAAAATGCCATCATCAGGCCAATCAGACCAATGTTCATATAGATCGCTCTTTGATACATCCTTAACCATCCGATAAAGTTTCGTGAAGATAGGTGATAGCTATGTTAGTATAATGGTGACTAAAATTTGATTGGCTGATATTTGCCATCCTGTTTGAGCAATCACCTTCTTCTTGTAGATGTCCATAGTAGGCTTGACCAACATGCAGCCTGCAAAGTTTCAAGTTGATTGGACTATGGGTTTAGGAGTTATGAACATTTGTGTGCTATAGCGCCACCTATGGATGGATTTACACCAAATTCGGTAAACTTGATTGTAGTAGCCTGTAGATGAGGCATCTCAAGTTTGGTGATGATTGGACGTTGCATTTAGGAGACATGACCTCACTTCCTGTTTGGCGGCTTCGCCGCAAATTTCAATTGGCTGTGACAGACAAACGGTCTTGAAAATCAAAAATCCATCCGATAACTTTCGTGAGGCTTCGTCTAAAGATCATCTGTACCAAGTTTGGGGAAGATTGGACAAAATTTGTGGCCTGTGAAAAATTTTGAAACTTTTTCAGAAATTTGAAAATGGCCGAAGAGCTGTCATGACAAATAATTTTGGTGTGAAACTGTTTTGTTCATCTGGATCCAGGGAATCAGGTGGAAAATGAATTTTGATTCTAGCCCAAACGGTTCAAGGGTTATAGCCCAAAACACGTTGTCTCTCTCTACAGCGCCACCGTCTGGCCTATCAAAATAATATTCATGTGGATTGCTGTTTGGTACATCCTTAACCATCCTATACAGTTTAATGATGATAAGTGATAGCTACGTGGGTGTAACGTGTAATGAAATTTGATTGGCTAATGTCAGCCATGTTGTTTGAGCAATCACCTTGCACTTACAGGTAATCATAGTAGGCTTGACCAACATGCAGCCTGCAAAGTTTCAAGTTGATTGGACTATGGGTTTAGGAGTTATGAGCATTTGTGTGCTATAGCGCCACCTATGGATGGATTTACACCAAATTCAGGAAGCTTGATTGTAGTACGGTGTAGACGAGGCCTGCCAAGTTTGGTGATGATTGGACATTGCATTTAGGAGATATGACCTCACTTCCTGTTTGGCGGCTTCGCCGCAAATTTCAATTGGCTGGAGCAGACAAACGGTCTTGAAAATCAAAAATCCATCCGATAACTTTTGTGAGGCTTGGTCTAAAGATCATCTGTACCAAGTTTGGGTAAGATTGGACAAAATTTGTGGCCTGTGAAAAATTTTGAAGCTTTTTGATAAAATTCAAAATGGCGGAAAATCTATTATGACGCATCAATTTGGTCCAAGAGGCTTTTTTGTTCAGCTTGAGCCAGGGAATCACAGGAAAAAAGAATTTTGATTCTAGCCCAAACGGTTCAAGAGTTACAGGTCAAAACACGTTGAGGCTCTCTATAGCGCCACCATGTGGCCAATCGGGCTAATTTTTTTAACCTGAGTAGTGGGTGGATATAGAAACCTATCCACCAGGTTTGGTAGCTGTAGGTTTTATAGTTTTGGCTGGGCAAACACTTTTAGGGCAGAAAAATAATAATAATAATAATAATAATAATAATAATAAAAATCGGAACAAATACAATAGGGTTCCAGCAGCTTCGCTGCTTGGACCCCTAAATATAGCCGCAAGCGGCGATCAACGGGGTCCAAGCAGTCCAGCGGTTAAGAGTCACCATGGCAAATTGATCTGATCATTTCAAAAGTGTGACTCAGCAACGATTGCAAGTTCATGTCTTAAGAATCACATTCATTAGGCAAACCACAAACAGATCAAAACTTATAGGCAAAATCATGTTTTTGGTTTGTTAAAATGCCATCATCAGGCCAATCAGACCAATGTTCATATAGATCGCTCTTTGATACATCCTTAACCATCCGATAAAGTTTCGTGAAGATAGGTGATAGCTATGTTAGTATAATGGTGACTAAAATTTGATTGGCTGATATTTGCCATCCTGTTTGAGCAATCACCTTCTTCTTGTAGATATCCATAGTAGGCTTGACCAACATGCAGCCTGCAAAGTTTCAAGTTGATTGGACTATGGGTTTAGGAGTTATGAACATTTGTGTGCTATAGCGCCACCTATGGATGGATTTACACCAAATTCGGTAAACTTGATTGTAGTAGCCTGTAGATGAGGCATCTCAAGTTTGGTGATGATTGGACGTTGCATTTAGGAGACATGACCTCACTTCCTGTTTGGCGGCTTCGCCGCAAATTTCAATTGGCTGTGACAGACAAACGGTCTTGAAAATCAAAAATCCATCCGATAACTTTTGTGAGGCTTGGTCTAAAGATCATCTGTACCAAGTTTGGGTAAGATTGGACAAAATTTGTGGCCTGTGAAAAATTTTTAAACTTTTTGATAAAATTCAAAATGGCGGAAAATCTATTATGACGCATCAATTTGGTCCAAGAGGCTTTTTTGTTCAGCTTGAGCCAGGGAATCAGAAGAAAAAAGAATTTTGACTCTAGCCCAAACGGTTCAAGAGTTACAGGCCAAAACGCGTTGAGGCTCTCTATAGCGCCACCATGCGGCCAATCGGGCTAATTTTTTAAACCTGAGTAGTGGGTGGATATAGAAACCTATCCACCAGGTTTGGTAGCTGTAGCTTGTATAGTTTTGGCTGGGCAAACACTTTTAGGGCAGAAAAATAATAATAATAATAATAAAAATCGGAACAAATACAATAGGGTTCCAGCAGCTTCGCTGCTTGGACCCCTAAAAATCGGAACAAATACAATAGGGTTCCAGCAGCTTCGCTGCTTGGACCCCTAAAAATCGGAACA
This sequence comes from Albula glossodonta, assembly GCA_019788955.1. Classification (NCBI taxonomy): domain Eukaryota; kingdom Metazoa; phylum Chordata; class Actinopteri; order Albuliformes; family Albulidae; genus Albula; species Albula glossodonta. Next base: position 7,933 of record JAFBMS010002598.1, read on the forward strand.
AATACAATAGGGTTCCAGCAGCTTCGCTGCTTGGACCCCTAAATATAGCCGCAAGCGGCGATCAACGGGGTCCAAGCAGTCCAGCAGTTAAGAGTCACCATGGCAAATTGATCTGATCATTTGAAAAGTGTGACTGTAAGCACTGATGGGAAGTTCATGTCTTAAGAATCACATTTATTAGGCAAACCACAAACAGTTCAACAATTATAGGCCAAAACATGTTTTGGTTTGTTTAAATGCCATCATCAGGCCAATCAGACCAATTTTCATATTGTTCGCTCTTTGACACACCCTTGACCATCCTGTAAAGTTTCGTGAAGATAGGTGATAGCTATGTTAGTATAATGGTGACTAAAATTTGATTTGCTGATATTGGCCATCCTGTTTGAGCAATCACCTTCTTCTTGTAGAAGTCCATACTAAGCTTCACCAACATGCAGCCTGCAAAGTTTCAAGTTGATTGGACAATGGGTTTAGGAGTTATGAGCATTTGTGTGCTATAGCGCCACCTATGGATGGATTTACACCAAATTCAGCAAGCTTGATTGTAGTACGGTGTAGATGAGGCCTGCCACGTTTGGTGATGATTGGACATTGCATTTAGGAGATATGACCTCACTTCCTGTTTGGCGGCTTCGCCGCAAATTTCAATTGGCTGGAGCAGACAAACGGTCTTGAAAATCAAAAATCCATCCGATAACTTTTGTGAGGCTTGGTCTAAAGATTGTCTGTACCAAGTTTGGGGAAGATTGGACAAAATTTGTGGCCTGTGAAAAATTTTTAAACTTTTTCAGAAATTTGAAAATGGCCGACGAGCTGTCATGACAAATAATTTTGGTGTGAAACTGTTTTGTTCATCTGGATCCAGGGAATCAGGTGGAAAATGAATTTTGATTCTAGCCCAAACGGTTCAAGGGTTATAGCCCAAAACACGTTGTCTCTCTCTACAGCGCCACCGTCTGGCCTATCAAAATAATATTCATGTGGATTGCTGTTTGGTACATCCTTAACCATCCTATACAGTTTAATGATGATAAGTGATAGCTACGTGGGTGTAACGTGTAATGAAATTTGATTGGCTAATGTCAGCCATGTTGTTTGAGCAATCACCTTGCACTTACAGGTAATCATAGTAGGCTTGACCAACATGCAGCCTGCAAAGTTTCAAGTTGATTGGACAATGGGTTTAGGAGTTATGAGCATTTGTGTGCTATAGCGCCACCTATGGATGGATTTACACCAAATTCAGCAAGCTTGATTGTAGTACGGTGTAGATGAGGCCTGCCACGTTTGGTGATGATTGGACATTGCATTTAGGAGATATGACCTCACTTCCTGTTTGGCGGCTTCGCCGCAAATTTCAATTAGCTGGTGCAAAAAAACGGTCTTGAAAATCAAAAATCCATCCGATAACTTTTGTGAGGCTTGGTCTAAAGATCATCTGTACCAAGTTTGGGGAAGATTGGACAAAATTTGTGGCCTGTGAAAAAATTTGAAACTTTTTGATAAAATTCAAAATGGCGGAAAATCTATTATGACGCATCAATTTGGTCCAAGAGGCTTTTTTGTTCAGCTTGAGCCAGGGAATCACAGGAAAAAAGAATTTTGAATCTAGCCCAAACAGTTCAAGAGTTACAGGCCAAAACACGTTGAGGCTCTCTATAGCGCCACCATGTGGCCAATCGGGCTAATTTTTTTAACCTGAGTAGTGGGTGGATATAGAAACCTATCCACCAGGTTTGGTAGCTGTAGGTTGTATAGTTTTGGCTGGGCAAACACTTTTAGGGCAGAAAAATAATAATAATAATAAATATAGCCGCAAGCGGCGATCAACGGGGTCCAAGCAGTCCAGCGGTTAAGAGTCACCATGGCAAATTGATCTGATGTGATTTTAAAAGTGTAAGTACTGTAAGTACTGATAAGAGGTTTATGTCATGAGAATCACATTTATTAGGTGAACCCGTGCGAAGGGGAAGCGATACATTGCAGAATTACTACGTCTCTGCAGGGCCGATGCAGACACGCTGTCACGGAGGTCAAAGATCCCGTGTCTGACAGCGTAGCGTATGATACTTAATTGTAGAGTGCATATGATGGCAGTGCATGGGGTTTTTTTTCAGTGATTATTTTGCGTGTGTTAAACCCAGACAAAGTAACGCAGGCGGTGCAAAAGATAATGCGTCTTTGCTTTCTTGCACAAAGACCATGTCAACACGGAATTATGGCGTTTTTTGTATTGGTTAAAGTGTCGGGTTTATAGGTGTGGTATGATACCTGCGTGAAGTTGACACTCCTGATGTTGCAAAAACATACAGAACTATTTCTGATCGTTTGTGCAGTACTAATTATTATTTGTGCTCATACCATATTAAACATAACATTTTGCAAACACATGACGTCACTCAGCCCCTCAACATTGTCAAAATCATCCAGAGACAATCCAGTTCGTTTGTGCACGACAAATGAACATTTGTGCTCTTTAAATTTTGCAGTTATTAAGGTTTCATTTTTTAACTCAGCATCCCAATAATGTACAAATCTGACCAAGTTACTCTCATTTGTTTTGTGCATCGTTTGTGTGCGACAAATGAACATATGTGCTCATACCGGTTATGAGATGGTAAACATAGCACCGTAATAATGTACAATTAGTTCCAAATAGGTGCCATTCGTTTGTGATTAGTTTGTGCACGAAGAACAGATATTTGTTGTTCAGTATTTGTCAAGTTATAAAACCACATATATATATATATATATTTTTTTTACAAGTGATGCACATGTACAACCTTGTCAGGAGAAAGGCGAAAGGAACCCAGTGCTGAACTATCTAAGAATCATTTCAGTGGTGGTTGTGCGTGACGTAACGCTTCAAAAATGTCTTGTTTAATTTCTTACAAACGGGATTATCAGAAATGTTCATATCCCGTATAGGAACGTGCATAAACGATGCAGAAATGAATGACACTCATTTGGACTGATTCGGACATACCTGGGGTGCTGAGTGAAAAAAAAATGAAACCTTAATAACTAAAATTAAAAGAGCAGAGATGTTCAGAAATAGTTTTATATGTTTTTTGAACATATTGGGTGCGAACTTCACGCAGGTTGAGTGAAGTTATATGTTTACAAACTGTTATGTCTGGTGTGTGGAAAAAAAAAAACAACAAATCTCAATTTCTCCTGCACAAACGATGCAGAAAGGAATGAGACCAGTTTGGACAGACTTGGATAATACTTGAGTTCTGAATGAAAATACGTTAATACGTTTTAGTTAAGAGAGCACAAATGTTAATTTGTCGTGTAGAAACGAACTGGATTTTGTCGGGATTATTTTGACAATGGTGGGGTGCAGAGTGACTTGATATGTTTGCAAAATTGTATGTTTAATATGTGAAGAACGGTATGAGAACTAATGTTCATGTGTGATGCACAAGCGAAGCACAATCGATCAGGAATAGTTTTATATGTTTTTGAACTTATGGGGTGCGAACTTCACGCAGGTTGTGAAATGTGGATGAATTTGAATGGTGGAGAATTAAGAGCCCTGTATGCGTGTTCCTAGAAGAAATTGCGGCAAATCTATAGATAAAAAAATGTTTAATCAGGGCTGCGCAGGTAGCCTACTTGTTTGATGAGCACACTTGAGAAATAGACTATTTGAAGGTTGGGTTAAGTTGAAAATGAGGTCAACTAGCTTTATGAGGCATACCAAGGTCAAAACGTCTGTGCCAGGGTTGAACTTTGAGACTTGTGTGGGTCGAAATAAACAAAGTTACAAATAGCAGTAAGGGGATGAGAACCTGCTTTCTGAAACAGCCCTCGGAATGAATAACCTTCCTAGCTTAGTTTGTCTGGGTAGGCCAGTGCGTGCGAAGGGGAAGCAATACATTGCAGAATTACTACGTCTCTGCAGGGCCAATCCAGACACGCTGTCGCGGAGGTCAAAGATCCCGTGTCTGACAGCGTAGCGTATGATACTTAATTGTAGAGTGCATATGATGGCAGTGCATGGGTTTTTTTTTTTCAGTGATTATTTTGCTTGTGTTAAATCCAGACAAAGTAACGCAGACGGTGCAAAAGATAATGCGTCTTTGCTTTCTTGCACAAAGACCATGTCAACAGGGAATTATGGCGTTTTTTGTATGGGTTAAAGTGTCGGGTTTATAGGTGTGGTATGATACCTGCGTGAAGTTGACACTGCTGATGTTGCAAAAACATACAGAACTATTTCTGATCGTTTTTGCACTACTAATTATTATTTGTGCTCTTTAAATTTTGCAGTTATTAAGGTTTCATTTTTTAACTCAGCATCCCAATTATGTACAAATCTGACCAAGTTACTCTCATTTGTTTTGTTCATCATTTGTGTGCGACAAATGAACATTTGTGCTCATACCGTTTATGAGATGGTAAACATAACATTTTGTAAAAATATCATGTCACTCAACCTGCGTGAAGTTGGCATGCCATATGTTCAAAAACATATAAACCTATTTTTGATCGTTTGTGGACGAAAAATGAACATGTGTGATGTTTTCATTTTTACATTAAGGTTTCATTTTTTCCACCCAACACCTAGTAGTGTACAATTTCTTCCAAATAGGTGCCATTCGTTTGTGATTCATTTGTGCACGAAGAACAGATATTTGTTGAACACGTTGAATTTCTTACAAACTGCATTGTCACAAATGCATATAGCCGAAACAATGCAGAAATGAATGATACTGATTTGGACTGTTTCGGACATAACTGGGCTGCTGAGTGCAAAAATGAAACCTTAATAACTAAAATTAAAAGAGTACAGATGTTAAAAAATAGTTGTACATGTTTTTTTGAACATATTGGGTGCGAAGTTCATGCAGGTTGAGTGAAGTTCTGTGTTTACAAACTCTTTTGTTTGGTATCTCAAAAACGGTATGAACACAAGTCTTAATTTGTCGTGCACAAACGATGCACAGAGGAATGACACCACTTTGGACAGATTTGGACATTACTTGACTTCAGAATGAAGAAACGTTAATAAGTTACAATTAAGAGAGCACAAATGTTCATTTATCTTGCAGAAACGAACTGGAATTTGTTGGGATTATTTTGACAATGTTGGGGTGCAGAGTGACCTGACATGTTTGCAAAATGTTTTGTTTAATATCTCAAAAACGGTATGAGGACTAATGTTCATTTGTCATGCAGAAGCCAAGCACAAAGGAATAGTTTTATATGTTTTTGAATTCATGGGGTGCGAACTCCACGCACATTTTGAAATGTGGTTGAATTTGAATCATGGAGAATTAGGAGCCATGCATGCGAGTTCGTACAAGAAATTATGGCAAATCTATAGATAAAAAATGTTCAATCAGGGCCGCGCAGGTAGCCTACTTGTTTGATGAGCACACTTGAGAAATAGGCTGTTTGAAGTTGAAAGTTAGGTCAACTCGCATTATGAGGCATACCAAGGTCAAAACGTCTGTTCCAGGGTTTAAGTTTGAGACTTGTCTATGTCGAAATAAACAAAGTTACAAATGCTGGCAAGTCTGCTGCCTATAAATACTGGTACGGCAACACATTTTTATGCATAAGGAGAAGCATAAAGGAGAAATCACACCTGGCATCAGCTGGGAGAATGGCCAGCCCGGCTAAACAAGCAAAAGCGGAAAGCCACACCATTGTGGGGTATGTGCACAGCGTGTCACCGGTGAAAACCTCTAGGCGGAATGTCAGATATTTCGAGGCGAACCTGCAGACCGGCAGAGAAGAATACCACCGATTGGTAGCGTTTGCGGTGGGTAAGCGGACGGCGTTCGTACAAGCTTCGCAGAACGACCGTGCAGTCAAGTTGGCAAATGTGAAGAAAAGCGTCAGTAAGTAGGCCCGTATTTCGATATCCTTTAGGTTTTTCAGTGGTTTAAGCATTGGTGCGTTTTACAGAATAATGGTTTATATTTTGCTCCATTCAGGTTACTCCGATCCCGGTGGATTCGACGTGATCTGTTCGAACGGCAGCAGTTTGGAGGTGGTGGAGGGCGTACAATTCTGCCGGAGAGACCCTTCCAGTATGGGACAGATGACGATCGGAGAGGTGCTGCGTCTTGGCCCAAGACAGCGCGTAAGTTGAGCGGCATGTTTTGGAAGGCATGTGTGTAGCTAGGAGAATTAGGAAATGTTAATAGTTTTGCTTGGCTGTGACGTTTATGTCATTCATCCTGGAACTTTTAATGCAGTACTTAGAAAGAAAATACATATCCGGAGCGCCGTTGTGGAGATCGCCCTTGTAGTAATTCCATGTTTTCTGTCTGCGTGTTTGTTACAGGTGGGCGTGGTGGAGGTCAAGATCCTGCCCGAAGGCACCGTAAGCAAAGTGGTAGCTGTAGACGGCGTCCAGTGCGAGCTGAAGGAGTTTCAGATCTGCGATCGTACTGGTCAGACGACGCTCACCCTCTGGGACAAACAGATACTGGCTGTCCAAGTATCGAAGTCGTACAGGTTGGCGAAGCTGGCAACCAGAAAATCCGGGGACCGCACGGTTCTCACCAGCACCCCATCGACGACGCTCAGCGAGATCTCGGCCGTGGGACAGCCAGACTCAATCGAGGTCCGTGATGACCGCCAGAACACATCGATGATCCGTGGAATTGTCAACGGAGTACAGATAATCGGCAAACACCGTTGTCGGAGATGCCACAGCAATCAAGAGGAGTTTGTGACTCGCGCGTCAACACATAGATGCCAGCGCTGCAAACTCTTACAGAGATCTACCTCCTTTGCTGTTTCGTACAGCGGAGTCTTGGTGCTGACCAGCAATGGCCAGGATCAGTCCCTGAGTTTCACAAACTCTGCTATATGTAACTACTTGAAGGAGAAGGAAATGAGCGAGTCCATGAAGGACGTGGAGGCGATCGAAGAACACTTTCTTAATATTGGTCAAGTTGATATTTCCGTCAACGGAGAGGGGCTGATCGTTTCGATTCAGGAATGCGCAGAGAACGAACTGGGTGGGCTAGTGCTGGAAGCGGACTTTGCAGGGGAATTACACGAGTTATCTTTAGAGCATGAGGAGGTAAAGCACTGAACTTGTGGATTTCTTACTTTGTTTTTCTGGTTTGTTTTTATTTCGTCCGTTTTCATGTGTGCTGTGTGTTGATGCTGTAACCCGTTTGTTTTCTTGGTTCAATGGCAGTTTTCAGTTGGTTGATGTTCTGACATGTTCTGACATTTGGCAATGTATAGTTCTTGCTTTCTGCCTGATTAAGTTTGTGACGTTTCCATTTTTGTGTTTTAGTTCTGTTTGTGTGCATTTTCACTAATAAAGTTCACCACTGGTGTTATTCTTCTACTCATGTGTAAGGCATGCAATTCTTTTCTGGACGGAGAAAAATAGGTAAAGTTATCGGTAAATAGTGTTTAATTAGTATTTCAGTGTAACTGTCTGCTCTTGGTAGAGCAATGGTCAATGTTGCAGTAATGAGGGAGCAATTTTCATACAGTGCTTATTCCTATCTTGGGTTTATTGCCATACATTTACATTCTTTGTGTAGCGTGACTGATTGTGTTAATAGGAGTCATTGGGAGGCTTGTTGATCTAACTAGTCTGGGGTGAGTTTTTCAAAAGCGTACTTGTGTAACTATGGTGGTAACAAGGAAAAAAAGGGAGGAACAAACCTTACCTTCGTACCTATTGTTATTTCCAAACTCTTCCCTTTTATCCTCGTTGATTAACAATAAAACCAGTCATTTGAGTAATCAACATCAATTGATGTAAATGGAGTAAATGGTTATCAATGTAATTTTGTGATAGAATTGCTGTTCTTTGCAAACTTGGAAGACGGTGGAAACAATGAGAATGATAACGACCACATGATGGCAGTATGGCAGGGAAGCTTGCCTAAATGCTTCTGCAACTTGGAAATGTTTGTAAATTCAGTTAAATTAATTTGCAATATGAATTAATTATGGAAGACTCTTGGATTAGAAATGGAAATGATCTTGTATTTATATTGAAACGTAATTAATTTACTGTAATGTATTATTTTTGTTCAACTGAAGTTCTATTACACCTCATAGATTTACGTGACTAGGAGGTTGAACTTCATTCTGATTGAACCTGTAGTGAAGGTAAGTTGCAGACTTTGTTGCTAGTAGGTAAACCTCACTAGTTAGGTTGTATTTGGTAAGAAGTGCAGTATAGTTATGAAAATAGTAAGATGGTGATGTTAAGCATGACATGGTGTGGCTAGCAATTAGCTTGTTGTAGGGCATGGAAATAAGATGGCAATCGACGGGTTTTTGTTTCTTCATTGGTGTGACACTGCTGAAATCCATTAGTTTAATACATGTCAGGCTTGATCGCAGTGAGATAAAGCTCTGAGGTGAAATGTTGTTTGTGAATGACTCCACGCCGAACTATTTCATCTACTGGATCAATTAATCCACAAGCACATGATGGCGCTGTGCCACCGGCAGTAGCCTAAATGGTCGTTGAACTTCGAAATATTTCTAACTTCAATAGAATTAATTAGCCGTATAAATTAATGTAAAATCGTGGAACAGAAATATAAGTGATATCGTATATATACTGAAATATGATTAATTTAAGGTATTGAATTATTTTTGTTAAACGGCAGTCTCATTACACGTCATAGGTGAACGTTTGTTCATTCTGATCCAGCCATCGGTGAAGGTAAGTCGCTTGTGTTCATTCTGGTAGGAAACTGTCAGTCATTAGCTCATAGTTGTTCAGAAGTGTCATATAATTCTCAAAATATTTAGATAATCATGTTAGGAATGGTATATCTTCATTTGTGTCGAAGTGGTGCTTGTTTTCCTCGTCTTTTCGTCGAATTAGAAATGGGCTAGCTGGTAGCAACTAGCCTGTTGCACTGGATGGAAATAAAATGGCGCCGCGGTCTTTCGCGTGTTTCGATGAATGATGTGAAGCTCCCGAAATACATTATTGTAATACACCTAAGGCTTGATTTATACACAGTAATGTAGTAAAGATAAGTGCTTGAGTGAAAGTTTTGTTGGCAAATCAACTCCACGTCCAACAATTAAGTGAATGTACATCGCAGCTAGAAGCGATAGCTTCGGTGAGGCTACGTTACCAGAGTTTAAACCACTGTGTTAATCTGTTAGCAGCGTGTTGGTTTTATTGAAGCAGAGATTTGATTCAAACGCACGATGTATTAACAACTGGTGTTTAGCAAAGTATATAAATAGTGTTGTTTTTGAAATTGTCCAGCTGCACCTTCATTTAAGCAGTTAAAGGTTAGCATGGAAGTCACGTTGTGTGTTGAGCTGTACATAACGTTTGTTGGAAGCACACTTTTAAACTTGCAAATTTGAACGCTTTTGGTGGTATTAACGTTGCCCGTGTAACGGTATCGTTCCGTACCGTCAGTACGGACGTTATGGTTCGGTGCATGCAGTTATATGGAGATTGTGCAGTAGCCTATATGCGAAGATTGATGAACGTATTAAAGTTCATTAAATTTCACAAGCCGGAGTTTCACCCGGAAACCTTAAGCTGTAAACCGTTAGCAACATATCATGCTAAGATTATCTTAAGATGATTGACGTCTGAGTTGTATGGTAGATGATGTGAAGCTCCTGAAATCCATTAGTTTAATACATCTAATGCTTGATTTACATGTAGTAATGTGAAGCTCTTGAATGAAAGCATATTAGGAAATCACAAATATAAGGGATATCGTATATGTACTGAAAAATGATTAATTTAATATATTGATGTATTGTTGTTAAACGGTAGTGTCATTACACGTCATAGGTCAACGTTAGTTCATTCTGATCCAGCCATCGGTGAAGGTAAGTCGCTTGTGTTCATTCTGGTAGGGAACCGTCAGTCATTAGCTCATAGTTGTTCAGAAGTGCGGTATAATTCTCAAAATAGTTAGATAATCATGTTAGGAATGGTATATCTTCATTTGTGTCGAAGTGGTGCTTGTTTTCCTCGTCTTTTCGTCGAATTAGAAATGGGCTAGCTGGTAGCAACTAGCGTGTTGCACTGGATGGAAATAAAATGGCGCCGCGGTCTTTAACGTGTTTCGATCAATGATGTGAAGCTCCCGAAATACATTATTGTAATACACCTAAGGCTTGATTTATACACAGTAATGTAGTAAAGATAAGTGCTTGAGTGAAAGTTTTGTTAGCAAATCGACCCCACGCCTAACAATTAAGTGAATGTACATCGCAGCTAGAAGCGATAGCTTCGGTGAGGCTACGTTACCAGAGTTTAAATCACTGTGTTAATCTGTTAGCAGCGTGTTGGGTTTATTGAAGCATAGGTTTGATTCAACCGCACGATGTATTTATACCTGTTATCTAGTAAAATCTAGGAGTAATGTTTTGTTTTAAATTGTCCAGCTGTGCCTTCATGTAATTTAATTGATGTTTAGTATGGAAGTCAGTTTGTCCATTGAGCTCTCCATAATTTCGGTGAAAGCACATTTTTATACTTGCGAATTAGACCGGTTTTCGCATGAACGTTCCCTGTGTAACGATATTTGTGGTTAGTGTCCTGGGTCATTGCAGTGCGATTTTTGCTGGTTGGGGAACAGGATAAAGTGAGAATTTGTTAGTGGAGGTGTGGATGTTCACTGGTCTCATGGTTCAATTAAGGCAGAAAGGGTAGCGATTCGATTATAAAACGATTCTGAATGTGTCATGATGCATCTTTTCCCCCAAGGTTTTTTTTTTTTTGAGTAAAACAAGAATACAAGGCTAATGATGTGTGTCTGAACATGTAGAGACTTTTTTTCTTGTCATTGCCATTCACATTAAGTAACATTAGGCTAATATTTCATAGTGTCTCATTTCGACAAGGAAATAAAAGCAGATTAAATGCTATAGCACAATCATTGCCGACCGTCCTTATTCGGTTGTAGGAAACAAAGTTCAGTAGATGTTTTCTCATAATTACAATATAATTCTAATTTCTTTTGTGAATGCAATTCTGTTCCTTAAAAAAACTGACGGTTGTGGAATGTGTATTTAGAATGTGAACCGTAGAATGTGTACTTAAAACCGGCATTTGACTGATATAAACATATAAAAGCCCATCAGTCGGGCTTTTGTGTGATTGTACAGAGCAGGTATAGCAGTGTCTGTAGGGGGGGGGGGTGTAAACTACGAGATGGGACTCTATATCTTTGCTTCTAGGTATGGAGAAGGAACCGAAAGCCTGTGTTTTCCAATTAATGGAATGCTACTGAGAATTTTCAAAAATCGGTAATTTTTTTTTCTGCATCCATGCAGAATCTTTCACTTTGGCGTTGCGATGCATAGTAAACGCGATTATTTTACCAAGCTGTATTTCTTAGCCATTGCTCATTATTATTCCCTAAGTGCTTTCTCAAATGAAGAAAACATTCATGTCAATGTTGTGTTTAATGATATAGCATTATAGTGTAAAGTTATTGTGTTAATCGTTTCGTTGGTCCTCTATGTTGTAAGTTAACTTCAACTAAATTGGATGGTAAGGCAAGCTTGAGTGATGGTAGGGTATTTATATTATATATTAAGGTTAGGTTGTTTTGTGCTGAGGTTATGGTCAATTACTTGGCTAGAGATTAGCCGTTGTCGGTAACGTTGGTGTTGCGTAACTCGGCGCTAATGTCGGGTAATATGATGTTGGCAACGTTATGCTTTTAATTTGCCTCAAATATTTATGAAGTAGCAACAGGTTTTTTTAAAAAAAAAAAAAAATCCTTAGTGGATTAAGTGTAACTAGTTTAGTTATCATGTCGGGTAAGTAACGTTTTGTCTTTATTATTCCGATACTGATGTTAATCAATAGTCCTGTCAGTCCATCAGTCTGATGGAGTTCGATAGTAATGGCATTTTTTCCCAGTAAGTGTATATAAATGGCACTTATGTAAGAATAAATTGGAATATGATTTGTGGATTTTAATAATGGCTAGCTAACTATGTATTGTTTCTGACTTGAAATTGCATGATGTATATCTGTGCAATAACCTGAGAGACTTCTTTCTGTTCCAGATATTGAATCTGTGACTGCTACAGTGAAGGTAAGCATAAGTTATTGATGAATGTGGTGTGGCTTATGCTTTCGTATCAATCAAGGAAAGCAAGATGGAGAGTCGTACCGGCAAAAGTGTTATTACTGTTTTGTAAATGTTTTTAGTGAAATACCATATATATCTGGAAAATGTACTTACGGGTAATATGCAATAGATTGGACTCAGTGGAGTATTTCTAACAGCAACAACATGTAGGTGAGGTATTCTGTGCTGTACCCATGCCTGCTCCATGCTCTTGATTATGTAATTTATACTAACGGTGTTGATGTGTTTCCTGTTTTACACATAAGACCATCTCACATTATATGTCTTATAAATGAAAAGGTTAGAACATGTGGTCAGTGTCTTGGAGATTGTCAGCAGTACTATTTGTGCAGAACTTTCATGATTACGTATGATAATGTGAAACGGTAGTATAACGTCGAAGATATTTTAAATATCAGTCTTAATTCTTACACATAGTCAGGAGTGGGGCTGCAGGTTTTTTTCTCTGTGTACAAATATTGTACAGAGTTAGAATCTGAATGTATGTGGTATGAATAAAGTGAAATATTTGATATGTAAGTAATTGAAGTGGTTGGTGTTTAAGAACCTTTATCTAAATATGTTCATCACTGTCTTCACAATATATCCGTTTATAAGACTGTACAATATGAAATGATTACAATGTAATATTGAATGAAATAGTTGAGCAGTAGTGGTATGTTAGACTTGACTGTTTGTCATGCGTTTTCTTTGTGTGTTGCAGATGCCACGGCCCAGCCGAAGATCCCAGGCAGCCAAGCGAAGGTTGGCTGACCAGGGGTGTGCTGCAGAGGACCAGGGGTCCACTGCCGAGGTTATACTTCCTCGTGAAAAAAAAGTCAAAACAAACTCGTCGGGGGTTGGGCCACCTCCCTATCCCAAGGCCAAAACAAACTCGTCGGGGGTTGGGCCACCTCCCTATCCCAAGGCCAAAACAAACTCGTCGGGGGTTGGGCCACCTCCCTATCCCAAGGCCAAACAAACATTTTCAAACTCTTGTCGCACAGACATGCCAGACCCCTTCTCAGTTCACTCGTGTGGTACACCTATGCCGGACACCTTTTCAGTTCACTCGTGTGGTACACCTATGCTGGACACCTTTTCAGTTCACTCGTGTGGTACTCCCATGCCTAACTCTGACTCTTGTGAGTCTCCAACAAACTTGCTGTCAAATACTGTGCAAAACTGTGTGGAACACCCTGTTACTGATCATGATTGTTTGTCTTTCACTAAACCTGATGATTTTCTTGACAAATCTGTCCTGACAGGATCCTTTCATCAAGGTCATCCACAGTTTGGAGATGCGCAGAACAAGCAGTGTGGTGCCATCAGTCTGACTGCAGTTTTGAAAAGCAAGACAAAGTGTGTGTTGACTTGGGAGACTCAAGATTTAGATGATGTTTTGGTGCAAGGGACTTGCCTTTATAGGTCAATGAGAGCTCAGGGTAACATAAGAGATCATGTCCAAGGAAGGGGTTACATTGCCGTGTCTGAACTGCCAAGGAGACAAAGATTGTGTAATTTTGATTTCACAATAAACTTTGCTGATTCTTTCACTGGATTTGTATCTGTTGAGGAGTATGACCATGCCATATGTGATATTGCAATGCCATTTGATGTAGCATTACAGCGGACACTGCTGAGTAATGATGCATGCCTGTTAACCATTTGTGCTAATACATGTGCTATTGTGAAAGAGGGATCATGGTTTGCACTGATTGATTCACATGCTAACAGAATTGTTAACCAGAAACAACAGGAGGCAAGTTTTGTAGCTTATTTCAGCTCTGTTAAATGTCTGTACAGCTATGTTTTTGACCTGGCACAGTCATTTGGAGTAAGTACACCACAATTTGAGATAACTGGAGTTGAAGCGGTCATGATTGATGTCAACGCAGAACTGTCTGGAATGCAGAATGAAGCAGGTACATCTTCCAGCAACATGGTCAACACAGCGAGCTCTCCGCGCAGCCATCCACTCTACAGTGATGTCATGAAAGGTAATAAGGTGTATGTACAGCAGGCAGTTGGAAGTGGATTGAACAAGCAAGCTACAGTTGCAGTGAGTATTGGTAACGGCACAGAAGATTCTGCACAGATGGAGTCAGAGGAAATTGTTGACGTAAGCAGAGAACTGTACAGTGAAGTTTTAAAATGCAAGGCCAGCATTGGTAAGGATGGGTTTTGTATTGGTGTTGCCAAACAAAATGACATGTCCGAGGTATATGCTGCTGGCACCGATGTAAACACAAACCAACACAGTGCACACAGCCAACACCATACTGACCTTGAATCTAGAACTATATGTAAAAATGACAAGCCACTTACCTGCTGTGAATTGGAGAGTAAACCGGACAAATGTTATGTGAGTAATTCATTCCGTAATAGAGCTACTGAAGCTAAAAGAGGTGACTATGTAAACCGTGTTAATATGGGTATTGACAGTTCAAATGTTGTGAATGAGAGCAATGATCTAACAGTGTCTGACCACAGTACAGATGAAGTGATGTTGGTGAAAGAATCTGAGAGTACTTGTTTCCTGTTCTCTCCTTTGACAGTTCAGCAGCAGAAAAGACTTTGTTCAAAGCTGAATGTAGTACACTATGGAAATGATGATGTTGACACAATTGAAGCAATTCTAATGGATGATCCTTGTGAAACAAATGCTATTGTGGGTGATGGTAACTGTTTTTTCAGAGCTGTATCATTTGCAATCAGCGGAAGAGAGAACGATCACAGAAAAATCCGACTTGCTGTGGTGAAGCATATGGAGAAGAATCCATCCAAGTACATACATCATCTCAGACATGGGTATTCTTCTGTTGACCATTATGTGAACACATCACGAATGAAGTATGTTGGAAGCTGGGCAACCGAAGTTGAAATACAGGCAGCTGCAGATCTTCTTGGTGTACATATTTTTACATACAGTCGTAACAAGTGGTTGAAATATTCTACATCTAATTTTGTTGGATCAAGTAGAGAGAACAATGAGGAAAGAGCAATATACCTGAAGCATTGCAATGAATGTCATTATGAAGTTGTGACTTGTGTCAAAAACAGAGATGTTGAGGTTTGTGCCAATTTGTGCAGTAAATCACAGCAAGATACAATCCATTCCCATGCTACATCTAGCCGACGTAAACTTGAAAGACAAAAGAGACAATATGAAACAAGTACAGACTATCGAAATGAAAAAGTCAAAAAGGCAGTTAAAAGATACCTTGAGGATGAACATTATAAACAATCTGTGAAAAAGCATAGCATTTTGTTATATGCAACAGACATACAGCACAGAGCAGATGTTAAACAATACAGTATCATGAAATATGCCACTGATGACCAACACAGAGCAAAGGTGAGAGAGCACAGTGTTGTGAAATATGCCACTGATGACCAACACAGAGCAAAGGTGAGAGAGCACAGTGTTGTGAAATATGCCACTGATGACCAACACAGAGCAAAGGTGAGAGAGCACAGTGTTGTGAAATATGCCACTGATGACCAACACAGAGCAAAGGTGAGAGAGCACAGTGTTGTGAAATATGCCACTGATGACCAACTCAGAGCAACTGTGAGAAAGTATAATATTGATAAGTACAGAACTGATGCTTCTTATGCTAACAAAATTAAAATGAGAAATATGGAGAGAAGAAGTGAATCAATTCATAAAAGGCAAGAAATGGAGTGTGTTACTCAAGAATTCAGAGAAAAAATAAGCTGTGGTCCAGAATATGTGTGTTCTGTATGCCATCGACAACTGTTCAAACATCAAGTAATAACATGCAAGAAAGACCAATATTTAAAAAGAGGAAATGTGGTTGCTTCAATGGCAAAAGAATGCATAACTGGAACATACCTTCACAAATGCAATGAGACTTGCATATCTGACTGCATTTTTAAAAAAGGCCCGACTAGTGTACTATGGATTTGTTACACATGTCACAGAAAGCTTCTTGATGGCAGAATGCCTGGGGAAAGTGTAGCAAACAATCTTGCTTTGGAGCCTATCCCACCACAGTTGAACAATTTAAACTCACTTGAGCAACATTTAATCGCAAAACACATTCCATTTATGAAAATCCTTGCCTTACCAAAAGGAGGACAAAATGGCGTACATGGACCTGTCACATGTGTTCCATCAAACATTACAGAAGTAGCTGATGTACTTCCAAGGTCTGAAAGTCATGATTTTATGATCCGTGTCAAACTGAAGAGAAAGTTAACTTACAAAGGGCATTATGAATATCAATATGTACACACTGACAAAATACAAGGTGCTTTGTCATATTTAAAACAACACAACAAATGGTATGAAGATGTACACTTTAACAATGAATGGATTAATCCACTTAGCAAAATTGAGGAAGAATGTGATGAGCATGCTGATGACACATGTGAGTGTATTTCTGTTGACAAAGAAGAATTTTCTGAGAGAGAAAGAAATGAGGAAAACATTGATGAATCACTACATGACAGACAGCAACATGGTATGTTCATGGATACATGTTTACAATCTGTTGATATTGCACAAGAGGTGTTGGATCAGCACTTTGATGGCATTATGTCTGTGGCCCCTGCAGAACAAAACAGTCCAGTGAGACTCTTAATGGATGAAAGCAATGAAGCCAAATGTTTCCCAGTTCTTTTCCCAAAAGGCACAGGTACTTTTCATGATGCAAGGCAAGAGAAGTTGACACTGTGTAGATATTTCAATACACGAATACTCAATGCAGATGGAAGATTTGCAAAGAACTTGGACTACATTTTTTATGGACAATATTTATCTGAGGTCAACCAAGTTGTGTCCAATGTATCTATTGCGTTGAGGAAAGGGTATGACAGTGGAAGCAGAATGAACATTACCTCAGAAATGCTGACAAACAAAGATTCACTTCAAATGATTTTCAATTTTGATGAGGGCTACAAATTTCTGAGACCCATAAGAGGCACTCCTGTGTTTTGGCAAAGCGTTCAAAAAGATCTATTCGCTATGGTCAGACAGCTGGGTATCCCAACATGGTTTTGCTCTTTTTCTTCAGCTGATATGCGATGGAAAGAAATGATGGAAAGTATTCTAAAACAAGAAGGCCGAGACATGAGCACTGAAGATTTGGACTGGTCAGAGAGGTGTGGCATACTGAAAAGAAATCCTGTAACTGCTGCCAGAATGTTTGATCACCGATTCCACTGTTTTCTTAAAGATGTGATCATGTCACCAGCACAACCAATTGGTAAAATTATAGACTACTTTTACAGAGTGGAATTTCAGCAACGGGGTTCTCCTCATACTCATTGCCTGTTCTGGGTGGAAGATGCACCTCAAATTGAAAAAGATGATGACCATGATGTTGTAACATTTGTTGATCGTTATGTGTCATGTGAGATGCCACCTGTTGAAGATACAGAAATGCATGAAATAGTGTCCAGTGTGCAACAACACAGCAGAAAACATGCAAAAACATGCAAAAAAAAGGGAACAACCTGCAGATTCAACTTCCCACGCCCACCATCTGAAAACACTTTTATCACAAGAAGTAAAGATGCTGAAGAAGCTAAGCAAAATTATGATAAAAAATGTGATCACAAAGAAAATCATGGAAAAGATAAGTATACTAATGATGGCCCACCTATGACAAAAGATCTAGCAGAAGCAATCATGAAAAGAGTAAGGGAGGTTTTGACAAATGCTGACATAAAGTTTGATTCAGTGGACTCCTTGTTTGCTTCAATTGGTATATCTCAAGTCATATTTGAATGTGCTTACAAGACAATGAGCAAAAAAACAAGTATAGTTTTAAAAAGAAAACCCAGTGACATTTGGGTAAATCAATACAACAGAGATCTTTTGCGGTGCTGGAATGCAAACATGGACATTCAATATGTTGTTGATGCATACTCTTGTATAGTTTACATCATCTCGTACATTTCAAAAGCAGAAAGAGAAATGGGAATGCTGCTGGATCATGCACAAAAAGAGGCATCAAATCAAGGTAATCTTGACGCCAAGCAAGCTTTAAAAAAACTCGGTAGTGTCTTTCTTCATAATCGTGAAATTTCTGCGCAAGAGAGTGTCTATCGCCTGACAAACATGAGGCTAAAAGAGGGTTCTCGAAAGGTACAGTTTATCCCAACTGGTGAACACGCAATAAGGATGAGTCTTCCACTCAGTGTTATTCAAAAGAAAAGTGAATGTGGTGACATTGACAAAGAAAACATATGGATGAACAGCATCGTAGACAAATACAAAGGGAGACCAAAAACAAAGGAATTCGCTGAAATGTGTTTGGCAAGCTTTGCATCTGAGTACAGAATTTTGTCAAAATCTGAGAGCTCAGCACCAAACAGTATTAAGTTGGATAATGGACTAGGATTTGTAAGGAAAAGGTCACGCACAAATGTTGCAGTTGTACGATATGCTCGTTTTTCACCAACCAAAAACCCAGAGAAATATTACCATAGCATCTTACAACTTTTTTTGCCTCATTATGTTGACTGTCAACTGAAACCATGAAACATCAATACCTTTGATGATTTCTACAACATGGGATTTGTTAAACAGTTTGATCATGAACTTGAGTCTGTGAAATTCATTGTGGACTCAAACAGGAAAACATGGTTTGAGAAAGAAGCTGACGACATAGAAAAAGCTCAACAAGATCTGGAAATGAATGGTGTGATGGAAGATGCCTGGGCACAATTTGTCCAGAAGCTGAACTGGAACGGTTAGAATGTATTGAGAGCATGACAGTTCGAAGTACAGATGCTGAGGAAAGTGATGAAA
>JAFBMS010002599.1:0-26783 GCA_019788955.1 Albula glossodonta
CCTGGCAGTCTTACAATTGGAAGTCGAGTTGCTGAGGATATGATGCTGAATGAGGAGTGACAAGGGTCTGTTTTAATTAACGAGAGAGGTTTTGCCAGGTAAAAGGTGTGGAGGGATGCTATATGTTGACGCGATGAGAGCGAGCTGGCTACGGTACTTGGGAAGCTCCGGTGTTGGTTACCAGCGGCCGTAGTCAAGTTAATAATCGTATTCTTCAGTTGTATGTAAGCAAACCGAGTGTATTTCAGCTGCTTGCAGTCGTAGGAAGTTTAGGAGGTGCGTTGTGAGTCGTGAGGATCCGGCTAGGGAGGCAGATTGTACACATCGGTGTCTAGCTATTTTTACACTTGATAAGATTCTTCAGTACAGCACAGTTAACTTTGGTGTGTTTGATTCTCGTACTACTACGGCTCGCCGTGAAAATCAGTGTCGTTAATATGGGGTTAGATGGTGAAGTTCCTTGCCAGTACGAGACGGGAGTCGAGCACTAACTACCGTCATTGACATGAATGGGATTTTGCCTTTTGCCGTGTAGTCTCTGTGACGTGGTCAAAAACATATAAAGCTTGAGCAAACGCTGCTGCAACTATCGGCGTCACACTGGGGAACAACAGCGTCTATGTCCAAAAGTTTTGCCTGGCAGTCTTACAATTAGGATTCGAGTTGCTGAGGATATGATGCTGAATGAGGAGTGACAATGGGTTTGTTTTAATTAACGAGAGAGGTTTTGCCAGGTAATCGGTGTGGAGGGATGCTATATTTTGACGCGATGAGAGCGAGCTGGCTACGGTACTTGGGAAGCTCCGGTGTTGGTTACCAGCGGCCGTAGTCAAGTTAATAATCGTATTCTTCTATTGTATGTAAGCAAACCGAGTGTATTTCAGCTGCTTGCAGTCGTAGGAAGTTTAGGAGGTGCGTTGTAAGTCGTGAAGATCCGGCTAGGGAGGCAGATTGTACACATCGGTGTCTAGTACGAGACGGGAGTCGAGCACTAACTACCGTCATTGACATGAATGGGATTTTGCCTTTTGCCGTGTAGTCTCTGTGACGTGGTCAAAAACATATAAAGCTGGAGCAAACGCTGCTGCAACTATCGGCGTCACACTGGGGAACAACAGCGTCTATGTTCAAAAGTTTTGCCAGTACAACACAGTTAACGTTTTTGTGTGTGTATTTGTTGTACTAGTAATGCTCTCCGTGACAATCAGTGGCATCAGTATGTGGTTACATGTGCAGATTAAAACATGTATAAATCTTGAACAAACACTCCTGTGACTGTTAGCGTCTCAAGCCAGTTGGGAGACCTTTCTGGCGAGTATTTGACAGTCTTGAACAAACATTCCTGTAACTCCTAATGTGTATTGAAATAACAAAAGGATGCTGTCGCTTCTTGTTAATGACCTGCTACCTGCCGTCTGTGTCAAGAGAACCACGTGAATTGAAAGTGGAATGAATTTTCCTCTCAAATCCTTTCCTCAGGTGTCTGTGCTTCTTGGAAAAGAGCACACTGCCCCCATGCTGCCTACGCAATACAAAAGAACATGCCACATGAACCACAGTACAATTACCAACCCTGTGGGAAAATATGGGCATTCACTTTCTATTCCTCATAATGCATTTTATCAAGCTGTTTTCTTATCCATTGCACTCAGAGTGCAGCATCCTGGCTGATTTTCATGTGTTTGGGACTTACATAGGGACTTGACACCCAATCACAGGCCAAACAATAAGGGGTCATTTCAAGTGAAACCCTTTTCACACATGATAGTTGGATGTTTCTGCTCACAGAGCAGAATCTTGACTCATTTTTGTGTCTTTAGGACTTACATATGATGCAGCTGCAATCCCAGGCCAAACAACAGGGGTCATTTTCAGTGTAACCCTAGTTACACACAATCGTGGGATGTTCTCATTCGTCGGCAAGAGCAGGATCTCAAGTCTTGTTTCTCTATCCATGGCACTCAGAGAGCAACATCTGGCCTAATTTTGATGTGTAAGTGATTTACATATAATACAACCCTATCCATTCGCCAAACAGTAGGAGTCATTGGAAGAATACATTTTCTCATACATGACAGTTGCAAGAGCAGTAGCTCAAGCTTTGCTTTCCCATGCATTGCACTCAGAGAGCAATATCCTGGGTGCTTTTCCCATGTTTGGGACTTTGTGACATAATCCCAACCATTGGCCATAGGGGTCATTTTACATGTAACCCTAATTATGTGCACCTGTTTGATCATCTTGCGTTACATCTGATGTAGCACAACTCAGAAAAAGTCATGTTTAGTGGAGAGAAATTCCTGTCTGTGGCGTTCATCTAATGTAAAATGAATAAATGGATGTTTCATTCAGATACCTCGCCTCTGCTGTAAATTGATTATTCCCCGAAAGGGAGAGCCATCCTTGGACAGCCGTGCCCTGGACAAGGAGCAAACTAAACAGCGGCATAGTTTACGGCTTGGTCTAGCCAGGAGTCAAATATCCCTGGCCCGCAAAGCCTATGCACTTGGTGCTGCTAATTGCCCATCCACTGTCGATCCCTGAGCCCAGGTGTGAAAAATATGTGCTTGTGTGAGTGCTTTGTTTCTGCCCATTTTCTGTATTTTTTTTTTGTGTGTGTTTGTGTGTGTCGACAGAGCGCACAAAGTGATGGACTGGTTCAAAACACAAAAAACAACAACACTTGCATGTGACACTACCCCTTTGAGAGTAAAATATGAGAAAATATTACTTCCTGGGCAGGAAGGAACAAGAAAAAAGGAAGGAAAAGTGTGTGTGTGTGTGTGTGGTGTGTGTGTGTGTGTGTGTGTGTGTGTGTGTGTGTGTGTGTTTTGTGTGTGTGTGTGTGTGTGTTGTGTGTGTCTGTGTGTGTTTTGTGTGTGTCTGTGTGTGTGTGTGTGCGTGTGTGTGTGTGGCGTATACTTTTATACTGGTATACTGGTCACGAATGGGAGCTACAAAGTATAGATTCCCGGTAAGACTAAATTAACAGGATTTGGACGGTGTTTGATATGGAAAGAAAAAAGTACAAATAAAATGGGATTCCCCAATCTGAAATCGAATTGAATTTATCTCTCAAATCCTTTCATCAGGTGTATGTGCTTCTCAGAAAAGAGCACACTGACCCCGTGATGCCTACAGAACAGAAAATGCCTCATGAACCACAGGTTACCCTGGGGGGAAATATGGGCATTCACTTTCTCTTCCTGATAATGTATTTTATCAAGCTGTTTTCTTATCCATTGCACTCAGAGAGAGGCATCCTGGCTGATTATCATGTGTTTGGGACTTACATAGGACGAAACCCAATCACAGGCCAAACAATAGACAGGGAGATGGGGTTGATTCCCCAATTCATGTTTAGTGGATAGAAATTCCTGTCTGTGGCGTTCATCTAATGTAAAATGAATAAATGGATGTTTCATTCAGATACCTCTCCTCTGCTGTAAATTGATTATTCCCCGAAAGGGAGAGCCATCCTTGGACAGCCGTGCCCTGGACAAGGAGCAAACGAAACAGCGGCATAGTTTGCGACTGGTGTGGGCCAAGACTCCGATATCCCTGGCCCGCAAAGTCTATGCTCTTGGTGGGGCTAATTGCCCATCCACTGCCAAATCCCTGAGCCCAGTCACACCTATCAAAAGTGTGAAAAATATGTGTTTGTGTGAGTGCTCTTTTCCTGCTCTCTGTCTGTCATTTATTTATGTATTTATTTATTTTTAAATGCATCTATGGCGATTAGAGCATACATAGTGATGAACTAGTTCAAAAAAAATAAATAAATAAAAAACTACATTTTGCATGTGACACCATCCCTTTAAGATTCAGCCAGGCGGGGGGAGTGAAATACGACAAAATATTACTCCCTGGGCAGGGAGGAAATATCCAAAAGTATGGATTCCCAGTGAGACCGAATTAACAGGATTGGGATGGTGTTTGATAAGAAAAATAGGAAAAGTACAAATAAAATGGGATTCTGTAACCAGAAGGCCAGTTTACCCGGGACATACGCCTAGGTGGACAGGACTCACAGGTGATTTGCCTGATGGAATCAGCTGTTCTGAGCACAAGAAAGGAGCCTGATTGCTGTTGGGAAGAATGAATGGCTGAGCTTGGGTAGGGAAGGAGGAGATGGTAAGAAAATTGGAACAGTTAATCCGCTTCTCCCGCCATCAAAATCGACAGTGGCTATCCATGAGGTATTTAACTTTGACTGATACCCAGGATACCTGAGCCAATCACGCTTCTCGTCCACACCAGCTCTCCTTATGCATTGAAATGTCAGTTACTGTCATTCTGCTGTTTGGAATCATGATTTCACATAAACAAACACAAGGAATCCTTCGATCCTGTGATGATCTAGCTGATCCATCACCTGCAGTAGCAACTAAATAGATGTATCCCTATATTTCTTCCTTGCAGGTGACATCTTGTACTACAAGGGGACGGATGGCTCGCCCCTGGGGAGAGTTTTACTCTCCGAGGAGGAGAAGGTGGCCATCCTCACGGAGGTCCACGCTGGCCACTTTGGACGTAACTGCATGGTGGGGAAGATTAGGCAGCGGTTCTACTGGCATAACATCAGAGAGGATGTGGAGTAATGGGTAAGTTGATCCATGTCTCAAATGTGCACTGTATAGTTTTGATTATTGTGACATAAAATGCCTTATAATGTGTTACAATGATATTGTATACATAATGTCTGAAATGTATAATGTATTATAATGATAGCTGTGGTACAGCCTAATTGTATCTAGTATATCTTGAAACATTTTTATGCATGTACAATAGAAACTGTACAGTGTAATTATAACCTCAGTCAAAAGCTCTCTGGAGTTTAATACAGCTTTTTTTGCTTTACTGCACCTTTACTTGTAGATCAGCACCTGTGTCCCGTTCCAAAAGTTTGAGCAGGTTAAGACGGAGGCAGCAGAGGTGAAGCGGATCAAACCAGTGGCACCGTGGAACATTATTGGTATGACCATTCATCGTGTGAAAGCTTGCATTGCAGTCAAATTTATAGCTATTGATTCATGAGTTTCCTCTGTCTGTCTGTACAAACTCAGGTGTCGACCTCATTGGGCCATCCAAGACATCAATGAACGGGAAGTGATACAAAAACTATCCAATTATGTACAATATTATCTTATTAATATAATAACAATGACATTACGAAAACGTGAACATGTTATTATCTGCAACTGTCTCATTGAAGACTAAACACTGGCTGAGCTTTTGCCAAAGTTTTGTTACATAAGGGACATATCATGTACAGTTGTGCTCAAAAGTTTACATACCCCGGCAGAATTTTTGCTTCCTTGGCCTTTTTTCAGAGAATATGAATGATAACGCAAAAACTTTTTTTTCCACTCATAGTCAGTGGTTGGGTGAAGCCATTTATTGATAAACAACTGTGTTTTTTATTTTTAAATCATAATGACAACAAAAAACATCCAAATGAGATGAGATCGAGCTGGCCCCGGTACTTGGGAAGCTCCGGTGTTGGTTACCAGCGGCCGTAGTCAAGTTAATAATGGTTTTCTTCAATTGTATGTAAGCAAACCGAGTGTATTTCAGCTGCTTGCAGTCGTAGGAGGTTTAGGAGGAGCGTTGTGAGTCGTGAGGATCCGGCTTGGGAGGCAGATTGTACACATCGGTGTCTAGCTATTTTTACACTTGATAAGATTCTTCAGTACAGCACAGTTAACTTTGGTGTGTTTGATTCTCGTACTAGTAGGGCTAGTCGTGAAAATCAGTGTCATTAATATGTGGTTAGATGGTGAAGTTCCTTGCCAGTACGAGACGGGAATCAAGCACTAACTTTACCGTCATTGACATGAATGGGATTTTGCATTTTGCCGTGTAGTCTCTGTGACGTCGTCAAAAACATATAAAGCTGGAGCAAACGCTGCTGCAACTATCGGCGTCACACTGGGGAACAACAGCGTCTGTGTCCAGAAGTTTTGCCTGGCAGTCTTACAATTAGTATTCGAGTTGCTGAGGATATGATGCTGAATGAGGAGTGACAATGGGTTTGTTTTAATTAACGAGAGAGGTTTTGCCAGGTAATCGGTGTGGAGGGATGCTATATTTTGACGCGATGAAATCGAGCTGGCCCCGGTACTTGGGAAGCTCCGGTGTTGGTTACCAGCGGCCGTAGTCAAGTTAATAATCGTATTCTTCAATTGTATGTAAGCAAACCGAGTGTATTTCAGCTGCTTGCAGTCGTAGGAAGTTTAGGAGGTGCGTTGTGAGTCGTGAGGATCCGGCTAGGGAGGCAGATTGTACACATCGGTGTCTAGTACGAGACGGGAGTCGAGCACTAACTACCGTCATTGACATGAATGGGATTTTGCCTTTTACCGTGTAGTCTCTGTGACGTGGTCAAAAACATATAAAGCTGGAGCAAACGCTGCTGCAACTATCGGCGTCACACTGGGGAACAACAGCGTCTGTGTTCAAAAGTTTTGCCTGGCAGTCTTACAATTAGGATTCGAGTTGCTGAGGATATGATGCTGAATGAGGAGTGACAATGGGTTTTTTTTTTAATTAACAAGAGAGGTTTTGTCAGGTAATAGGTGTGGAGGGATGCTATGTTTTGACGCGATGAGAGCGAGCTGGCTACGGTACTTGGGAAGCTCCGGTGTTGGTTACCAGCGGCCGTAGTCAAGTTAATAATCGTATTCTTCAATTGTATGTAAGCAAACCGAGTGTATTTCAGCTTCTTGCAGTCGTTGGAAGTTTAGGAGGTGCGTTGTGAGTCGTGAGGATCCGGCTAGGGAGGCAGATTGTACACATCGGTGTCTAGCTATTTTTACACTTGATAAGATTCTTCAGTACAGCACAGTTAACTTTGGTGTGTTTGATTCTCGTACTAGTAGGGCTAGTCGTGAAAATCAGTGTCGTTAATATGTGGTTAGATGGTGAAGTTCCTTGCCAGTACGTGACGGGAGTCGAGCACTAACTACCGTCATTGACATGAATGGGATTTTGCCTTTTGCCGTGTAGTCTCTGTGACGTGGTCAAAACATATAAAGCTGGAGCAAACGCTGCTGCAACTATCGGCGTCACACTGGGGAACAACAGCGTCTATGTCCAAAAGTTTTGCCTGGCAGTCTTACAATTAGTATTCGAGTTGCTGAGGATATGATGCTGAATGAGGAGTGACAATGGGTTTGTTTTAATTAACGAGAGAGGTTTTGCCAGGTAATCGGTGTGGAGGGATGCTACATTTTGACGCGATGAGAGCGAGCTGGCTACGGTACTTGGGAAGCTCCGGTGTTGGTTACCAGCGGCCGTAGTCAAGTTAATAATCGTATTCTTCAATTGTATGTAAGCAAACCGAGTGTATTTCAGCTGCTTGCAGTCGTAGGAAGTTTAGGAGGTGCGTTGTGAGTCGTGAGGATCCGGCTAGGGAGGCAGATTGTACACATCGGTGTCTAGTACGAGACGGGAGTCGAGCACTAACTACCGTCATTGACATGAATGGGATTTTGCCTTTTACCGTGTAGTCTCTGTGACGTGGTCAAAAACATATAAAGCTGGAGCAAACGCTGCTGCAACTATCGGCGTCACACTGGGGAACAACAGCGTCTGTGTTCAAAAGTTTTGCCTGGCAGTCTTACAATTAGGATTCGAGTTGCTGAGGATATGATGCTGAATGAGGAATGACAATGGGTTTTTTTTTAATTAACAAGAGAGGTTTTGTCAGGTAATAGGTGTGGAGGGATGCTATGTTTTGACGCGATGAGAGCGAGCTGGCTACGGTACTTGGGAAGCTCCGGTGTTGGTTACCAGCGGCCGTAGTCAAGTTAATAATCGTATTCTTCAATTGTATGTAAGCAAACCGAGTGTATTTCAGCTTCTTGCAGTCGTTGGAAGTTTAGGAGGTGCGTTGTGAGTCGTGAGGATCCGGCTAGGGAGGCAGATTGTACACATCGGTGTCTAGCTATTTTTACACTTGATAAGATTCTTCAGTACAGCACAGTTAACTTTGGTGTGTTTGATTCTCGTACTAGTAGGGCTAGTCGTGAAAATCAGTGTCGTTAATATGTGGTTAGATGGTGAAGTTCCTTGCCAGTACGTGACGGGAGTCGAGCACTAACTACCGTCATTGACATGAATGGGATTTTGCCTTTTGCCGTGTAGTCTCTGTGACGTGGTCAAAAACATATAAAGCTGGAGCAAACGCTGCTGCAACTATCGGCGTCACACTGGGGAACAACAGCGTCTATGTCCAAAAGTTTTGCCTGGCAGTCTTACAATTAGGATTCGAGTTGCTGAGGATATGATGCTGAATGAGGAGTGCCAATGGGTTTGTTTTAATTAACGAGAGAGGTTTTGCCAGGTAATCGGTGTGGAGGGATGCTATATTTTGACGCGATGAGAGCGAGCTGGCTACGGTACTTGGGAAGCTCCGGTGTTGGTTACCAGCGGCCGTAGTCAAGTTAATAATCGTATTCTTCAATTGTATGTAAGCAAACCGAGTGTATTTCAGCTGCTTGCAGTCGTAGGAAGTTTAGGAGGTGCGTTGTAAGTCGTGAAGATCCGGCTAGGGAGGCAGATTGTACACATCGGTGTCTAGTACGAGACGGGAGTCGAGCACTAACTACCGTCATTGACATGAATGGGATTTTGCCTTTTGCCGTGTAGTCTCTGTGACGTGGTCAAAAACATATAAAGCTGGAGCAAACGCTGCTGCAACTATCGGCGTCACACTGGGGAACAACAGCGTCTGTGTTCAAAAGTTTTGCCAGTACAACACAGTTAACGTTTTTGTGTGTGTATTTGTTGTACTAGTAATGCTCTCCGTGACAATCAGTGGCATCAGTATGTGGTTACATGTGCAGATTAAAACATGTATAAATCTTGAACAAACACTCCTGTGACTGTTAGCGTCTGAAGCCAGTTGGGAGACCTTTCTGGCGAGTATTTGACAGTCTTGAACAAACATTCCTGTAACTCCTAATGTGTATTGAAATAACAAAAGGATGCTGTCGCTTCTTGTTAATGACCTGCTACCTGCCGTCTGTGTAAAGAGAACCACGTGAATTGAAAGTGGAATGAATTTTCCTCTCAAATCCTTTCCTCAGGTGTCTGTGCTTCTTGGAAAAGAGCACACTGCCCCCATGCTGCCTACGCAATACAAAAGAACATGCCACATGAACCACAGTACAATTACCAACCCTGTGGGAAAATATGGGCATTCACTTTCTATTCCTCATAATGCATTTTATCAAGCTGTTTTCTTATCCATTGCACTCAGAGTGCAGCATCCTGGCTGATTTTCATGTGTTTGGGACTTACATAGGGACTTGACACCCAATCACAGGCCAAACAATAGGGGGTCATTTCAAGTGAAACCCTTTTCACACATGATAGTTGGATGTTTCTGCTCACAGAGCAGAATCTTGACTCATTTTTGTGTCTTTAGGACTTACATATGATGCAGCTGCAATCACAGGCCAAACAACAGGGGTCATTTTCAGTGTAACCCTAGTTACACACAATCGTGGGATGTTCTCATTCGTCGGCAAGAGCAGGATCTCAAGTCTTGTTTCTCTATCCATTGCACTCAGAGAGCAACATCTGGCCTAATTTTCATGTGTAAGTGATTTACATATAATACAACCCTAGCCATTCGCCAAACAGTAGGAGTCATTGGAAGAATACATTTTCTCATACATGACAGTTGCAAGAGCAGTAGCTCAAGCTTTGCTTTCCCATGCATTGCACTCAGAGAGCAATATCCTGGGTGCTTTTCCCATGTTTGGGACTTTGTGACATAACCCCAACCATTGGCCATAGGGGTCATTTTACATGTAACCCTAATTATGTGCACCTGTTTGATCATCTTGCGTTACATCTGATGTAGCACAACTCAGAAAAAGTCATGTTTAGTGGAGAGAAATTCCTGTCTGTGGCGTTCATCTAATGTAAAATGAATAAATGGATGTTTCATTCAGATACCTCGCCTCTGCTGTAAATTGATTATTCCCCGAAAGGGAGAGCCATCCTTGGACAGCCGTGCCCTGGACAAGGAGCAAACTAAACAGCGGCATAGTTTACGGCTTGGTCTAGCCAGGAGTCAAATATCCCTGGCCCGCAAAGCCTATGCACTTGGTGCTGCTAATTGCCCATCCACTGTCGATCCCTGAGCCCAGGTGTGAAAAATATGTGCTTGTGTGAGTGCTCTGTTTCTGCCCATTTTCTGTATTTTTTTTTTGTGTGTGTTTGTGTGTGTCGACAGAGCGCACAAAGTGATGGACTGGTTCAAAACACAAAAAAACAACAACACTTGCATGTGACACTACCCCTTTGAGAGTAAAATATGAGAAAATATTACTTCCTGGGCAGGAAGGAACAAGAAAAAAAGGAAGGAAAGTGTGTGTGTGTGTGTGTGTGTGTGTGTGTGTGTGTGTGTGTGTGTGTGTGTGTGTGTGTGTGTGTGTGTGTGTGTGTGTGTGTGTGTGTGGGTGTGTGTGTGTGTGTGTGTGTGTGTGTGTGTGTGTGTGTGTGTGTGTGTGTGTGTGTGTGTGTGTGTGTGTGGCGTATACTTTTATACTGGTATACTGGTCACGAATGGGAGCTACAAAGTATAGATTCCCGGTAAGACTAAATTAACAGGATTTGGACGGTGTTTGATATGGAAAGAAAAAAGTACAAATAAAATGGGATTCCCCAATCTGAAATCGAATTGAATTTATCTCTCAAATCCTTTCATCAGGTGTATGTGCTTCTCAGAAAAGAGCACACTGACCCCGTGATGCCTACAGAACAGAAAATGCCTCATGAACCACAGGTTACCCTGGGGGGAAATATGGGCATTCACTTTCTCTTCCTGATAATGTATTTTATCAAGCTGTTTTCTTATCCATTGCACTCAGAGAGAGGCATCCTGGCTGATTATCATGTGTTTGGGACTTACATAGGACGAAACCCAATCACAGGCCAAACAATAGACAGGGAGATGGGGTTGATTCCCCAATTCATGTTTAGTGGATAGAAATTCCTGTCTGTGGCGTTCATCTAATGTAAAATGAATAAATGGATGTTTCATTCAGATACCTCTCCTCTGCTGTAAATTGATTATTCCCCGAAAGGGAGAGCCATCCTTGGACAGCCGTGCCCTGGACAAGGAGCAAACGAAACAGCGGCATAGTTTGCGACTGGTGTGGGCCAAGACTCCGATATCCCTGGCCCGCAAAGTCTATGCTCTTGGTGGGGCTAATTGCCCATCCACTGCCAAATCCCTGAGCCCAGTCACACCTATCAAAAGTGTGAAAAATATGTGTTTGTGTGAGTGCTCTTTTCCTGCTCTCTGTCTGTCATTTATTTATGTATTTATTTATTTTTAAATGCATCTATGGCGATTAGAGCATACATAGTGATGAACTAGTTCAAAAAAAATAAATAAATAAAAAACTACATTTTGCATGTGACACCATCCCTTTAAGATTCAGCCAGGCGGGGGGAGTGAAATACGACAAAATATTACTCCCTGGGCAGGGAGGAAATATCCAAAAGTATGGATTCCCAGTGAGACCGAATTAACAGGATTGGGATGGTGTTTGATAAGAAAAATAGGAAAAGTACAAATAAAATGGGATTCTGTAACCAGAAGGCCAGTTTACCCGGGACATACGCCTAGGTGGACAGGACTCACAGGTGATTTGCCTGATGGAATCAGCTGTTCTGAGCACAAGAAAGGAGCCTGATTGCTGTTGGGAAGAATGAATGGCTGAGCTTGGGTAGGGAAGGAGGAGATGGTAAGAAAATTGGAACAGTTAATCCGCTTCTCCCGCCATCAAAATCGACAGTGGCTATCCATGAGGTATTTAACTTTGACTGATACCCAGGATACCTGAGCCAATCACGCTTCTCGTCCACACCAGCTCTCCTTATGCATTGAAATGTCAGTTACTGTCATTCTGCTGTTTGGAATCATGATTTCACATAAACAAACACAAGGAATCCTTCGATCCTGTGATGATCTAGCTGATCCATCACCTGCAGTAGCAACTAAATAGATGTATCCCTATATTTCTTCCTTGCAGGTGACATCTTGTACTACAAGGGGACGGATGGCTCGCCCCTGGGGAGAGTTTTACTCTCCGAGGAGGAGAAGGTGGCCATCCTCACGGAGGTCCACGCTGGCCACTTTGGACGTAACTGCATGGTGGGGAAGATTAGGCAGCGGTTCTACTGGCATAACATCAGAGAGGATGTGGAGTAATGGGTAAGTTGATCCATGTCTCAAATGTGCACTGTATAGTTTTGATTATTGTGACATAAAATGCCTTATAATGTGTTACAATGATATTGTATACATAATGTCTGAAATGTATAATGTATTATAATGATAGCTGTGGTACAGCCTAATTGTATCTAGTATATCTTGAAACATTTTTATGCATGTACAATAGAAACTGTACAGTGTAATTATAACCTCAGTCAAAAGCTCTCTGGAGTTTAATACAGCTTTTTTTGCTTTACTGCACCTTTACTTGTAGATCAGCACCTGTGTCCCGTTCCAAAAGTTTGAGCAGGTTAAGACGGAGGCAGCAGAGGTGAAGCGGATCAAACCAGTGGCACCGTGGAACATTATTGGTATGACCATTCATCGTGTGAAAGCTTGCATTGCAGTCAAATTTATAGCTATTGATTCATGAGTTTCCTCTGTCTGTCTGTACAAACTCAGGTGTCGACCTCATTGGGCCATCCAAGACATCAATGAACGGGAAGTGATACAAAAACTATCCAATTATGTACAATATTATCTTATTAATATAATAACAATGACATTACGAAAACGTGAACATGTTATTATCTGCAACTGTCTCATTGAAGACTAAACACTGGCTGAGCTTTTGCCAAAGTTTTGTTACATAAGGGACATATCATGTACAGTTGTGCTCAAAAGTTTACATACCCCGGCAGAATTTTTGCTTCCTTGGCCTTTTTTCAGAGAATATGAATGATAACGCAAAAACTTTTTTTTCCACTCATAGTCAGTGGTTGGGTGAAGCCATTTATTGATAAACAACTGTGTTTTTTATTTTTAAATCATAATGACAACAAAAAACATCCAAATGAGATGAGATCGAGCTGGCCCCGGTACTTGGGAAGCTCCGGTGTTGGTTACCAGCGGCCGTAGTCAAGTTAATAATGGTTTTCTTCAATTGTATGTAAGCAAACCGAGTGTATTTCAGCTGCTTGCAGTCGTAGGAGGTTTAGGAGGAGCGTTGTGAGTCGTGAGGATCCGGCTTGGGAGGCAGATTGTACACATCGGTGTCTAGCTATTTTTACACTTGATAAGATTCTTCAGTACAGCACAGTTAACTTTGGTGTGTTTGATTCTCGTACTAGTAGGGCTAGTCGTGAAAATCAGTGTCATTAATATGTGGTTAGATGGTGAAGTTCCTTGCCAGTACGAGACGGGAATCAAGCACTAACTTTACCGTCATTGACATGAATGGGATTTTGCATTTTGCCGTGTAGTCTCTGTGACGTCGTCAAAAACATATAAAGCTGGAGCAAACGCTGCTGCAACTATCGGCGTCACACTGGGGAACAACAGCGTCTGTGTCCAGAAGTTTTGCCTGGCAGTCTTACAATTAGTATTCGAGTTGCTGAGGATATGATGCTGAATGAGGAGTGACAATGGGTTTGTTTTAATTAACGAGAGAGGTTTTGCCAGGTAATCGGTGTGGAGGGATGCTATATTTTGACGCGATGAAATCGAGCTGGCCCCGGTACTTGGGAAGCTCCGGTGTTGGTTACCAGCGGCCGTAGTCAAGTTAATAATCGTATTCTTCAATTGTATGTAAGCAAACCGAGTGTATTTCAGCTGCTTGCAGTCGTAGGAAGTTTAGGAGGTGCGTTGTGAGTCGTGAGGATCCGGCTAGGGAGGCAGATTGTACACATCGGTGTCTAGTACGAGACGGGAGTCGAGCACTAACTACCGTCATTGACATGAATGGGATTTTGCCTTTTACCGTGTAGTCTCTGTGACGTGGTCAAAAACATATAAAGCTGGAGCAAACGCTGCTGCAACTATCGGCGTCACACTGGGGAACAACAGCGTCTGTGTTCAAAAGTTTTGCCTGGCAGTCTTACAATTAGGATTCGAGTTGCTGAGGATATGATGCTGAATGAGGAGTGACAATGGGTTTTTTTTTTAATTAACAAGAGAGGTTTTGTCAGGTAATAGGTGTGGAGGGATGCTATGTTTTGACGCGATGAGAGCGAGCTGGCTACGGTACTTGGGAAGCTCCGGTGTTGGTTACCAGCGGCCGTAGTCAAGTTAATAATCGTATTCTTCAATTGTATGTAAGCAAACCGAGTGTATTTCAGCTTCTTGCAGTCGTTGGAAGTTTAGGAGGTGCGTTGTGAGTCGTGAGGATCCGGCTAGGGAGGCAGATTGTACACATCGGTGTCTAGCTATTTTTACACTTGATAAGATTCTTCAGTACAGCACAGTTAACTTTGGTGTGTTTGATTCTCGTACTAGTAGGGCTAGTCGTGAAAATCAGTGTCGTTAATATGTGGTTAGATGGTGAAGTTCCTTGCCAGTACGTGACGGGAGTCGAGCACTAACTACCGTCATTGACATGAATGGGATTTTGCCTTTTGCCGTGTAGTCTCTGTGACGTGGTCAAAAACATATAAAGCTGGAGCAAACGCTGCTGCAACTATCGGCGTCACACTGGGGAACAACAGCGTCTATGTCCAAAAGTTTTGCCTGGCAGTCTTACAATTAGGATTCGAGTTGCTGAGGATATGATGCTGAATGAGGAGTGACAATGGGTTTGTTTTAATTAACGAGAGAGGTTTTGCCAGGTAATCGGTGTGGAGGGATGCTACATTTTGACGCGATGAGAGCGAGCTGGCTACGGTACTTGGGAAGCTCCGGTGTTGGTTACCAGCGGCCGTAGTCAAGTTAATAATCGTATTCTTCAATTGTATGTAAGCAAACCGAGTGTATTTCAGCTGCTTGCAGTCGTAGGAAGTTTAGGAGGTGCGTTGTGAGTCGTGAGGATCCGGCTAGGGAGGCAGATTGTACACATCGGTGTCTAGTACGAGACGGGAGTCGAGCACTAACTACCGTCATTGACATGAATGGGATTTTGCCTTTTACCGTGTAGTCTCTGTGACGTGGTCAAAAACATATAAAGCTGGAGCAAACGCTGCTGCAACTATCGGCGTCACACTGGGGAACAACAGCGTCTGTGTTCAAAAGTTTTGCCTGGCAGTCTTACAATTAGGATTCGAGTTGCTGAGGATATGATGCTGAATGAGGAATGACAATGGGTTTTTTTTTAATTAACAAGAGAGGTTTTGTCAGGTAATAGGTGTGGAGGGATGCTATGTTTTGACGCGATGAGAGCGAGCTGGCTACGGTACTTGGGAAGCTCCGGTGTTGGTTACCAGCGGCCGTAGTCAAGTTAATAATCGTATTCTTCAATTGTATGTAAGCAAACCGAGTGTATTTCAGCTTCTTGCAGTCGTTGGAAGTTTAGGAGGTGCGTTGTGAGTCGTGAGGATCCGGCTAGGGAGGCAGATTGTACACATCGGTGTCTAGCTATTTTTACACTTGATAAGATTCTTCAGTACAGCACAGTTAACTTTGGTGTGTTTGATTCTCGTACTAGTAGGGCTAGTCGTGAAAATCAGTGTCGTTAATATGTGGTTAGATGGTGAAGTTCCTTGCCAGTACGTGACGGGAGTCGAGCACTAACTACCGTCATTGACATGAATGGGATTTTGCCTTTTGCCGTGTAGTCTCTGTGACGTGGTCAAAAACATATAAAGCTGGAGCAAACGCTGCTGCAACTATCGGCGTCACACTGGGGAACAACAGCGTCTATGTCCAAAAGTTTTGCCTGGCAGTCTTACAATTAGGATTCGAGTTGCTGAGGATATGATGCTGAATGAGGAGTGACAATGGGTTTGTTTTAATTAACGAGAGAGGTTTTGCCAGGTAATCGGTGTGGAGGGATGCTATATTTTGACGCGATGAGAGCGAGCTGGCTACGGTACTTGGGAAGCTCCGGTGTTGGTTACCAGCGGCCGTAGTCAAGTTAATAATCGTATTCTTCAATTGTATGTAAGCAAACCGAGTGTATTTCAGCTGCTTGCAGTCGTAGGAAGTTTAGGAGGTGCGTTGTAAGTCGTGAAGATCCGGCTAGGGAGGCAGATTGTACACATCGGTGTCTAGTACGAGACGGGAGTCGAGCACTAACTACCGTCATTGACATGAATGGGATTTTGCCTTTTGCCGTGTAGTCTCTGTGACGTGGTCAAAAACATATAAAGCTGGAGCAAACGCTGCTGCAACTATCGGCGTCACACTGGGGAACAACAGCGTCTGTGTTCAAAAGTTTTGCCAGTACAACACAGTTAACGTTTTTGTGTGTGTATTTGTTGTACTAGTAATGCTCTCCGTGACAATCAGTGGCATCAGTATGTGGTTACATGTGCAGATTAAAACATGTATAAATCTTGAACAAACACTCCTGTGACTGTTAGCGTCTGAAGCCAGTTGGGAGACCTTTCTGGCGAGTATTTGACAGTCTTGAACAAACATTCCTGTAACTCCTAATGTGTATTGAAATAACAAAAGGATGCTGTCGCTTCTTGTTAATGACCTGCTACCTGCCGTCTGTGTAAAGAGAACCACGTGAATTGAAAGTGGAATGAATTTTCCTCTCAAATCCTTTCCTCAGGTGTCTGTGCTTCTTGGAAAAGAGCACACTGCCCCCATGCTGCCTACGCAATACAAAAGAACATGCCACATGAACCACAGTACAATTACCAACCCTGTGGGAAAATATGGGCATTCACTTTCTATTCCTCATAATGCATTTTATCAAGCTGTTTTCTTATCCATTGCACTCAGAGTGCAGCATCCTGGCTGATTTTCATGTGTTTGGGACTTACATAGGGACTTGACACCCAATCACAGGCCAAACAATAGGGGGTCATTTCAAGTGAAACCCTTTTCACACATGATAGTTGGATGTTTCTGCTCACAGAGCAGAATCTTGACTCATTTTTGTGTCTTTAGGACTTACATATGATGCAGCTGCAATCACAGGCCAAACAACAGGGGTCATTTTCAGTGTAACCCTAGTTACACACAATCGTGGGATGTTCTCATTCGTCGGCAAGAGCAGGATCTCAAGTCTTGTTTCTCTATCCATTGCACTCAGAGAGCAACATCTGGCCTAATTTTCATGTGTAAGTGATTTACATATAATACAACCCTAGCCATTCGCCAAACAGTAGGAGTCATTGGAAGAATACATTTTCTCATACATGACAGTTGCAAGAGCAGTAGCTCAAGCTTTGCTTTCCCATGCATTGCACTCAGAGAGCAATATCCTGGGTGCTTTTCCCATGTTTGGGACTTTGTGACATAACCCCAACCATTGGCCATAGGGGTCATTTTACATGTAACCCTAATTATGTGCACCTGTTTGATCATCTTGCGTTACATCTGATGTAGCACAACTCAGAAAAAGTCATGTTTAGTGGAGAGAAATTCCTGTCTGTGGCGTTCATCTAATGTAAAATGAATAAATGGATGTTTCATTCAGATACCTCGCCTCTGCTGTAAATTGATTATTCCCCGAAAGGGAGAGCCATCCTTGGACAGCCGTGCCCTGGACAAGGAGCAAACTAAACAGCGGCATAGTTTACGGCTTGGTCTAGCCAGGAGTCAAATATCCCTGGCCCGCAAAGCCTATGCACTTGGTGCTGCTAATTGCCCATCCACTGTCGATCCCTGAGCCCAGGTGTGAAAAATATGTGCTTGTGTGAGTGCTCTGTTTCTGCCCATTTTCTGTATTTTTTTTTTGTGTGTGTTTGTGTGTGTCGACAGAGCGCACAAAGTGATGGACTGGTTCAAAACACAAAAAAACAACAACACTTGCATGTGACACTACCCCTTTGAGAGTAAAATATGAGAAAATATTACTTCCTGGGCAGGAAGGAACAAGAAAAAAAGGAAGGAAAGTGTGTGTGTGTGTGTGTGTGTGTGTGTGTGTGTGTGTGTGTGTGTGTGTGTGTGTGTGTGTGTGTGTGTGTGTGTGTCTGTGTGTGTGTGTCTGTGTGTGTGTGTGTGTGCGTGTGTGTGTGTGGCGTATACTTTTATACTGGTATACTGGTCACGAATGGGAGCTACAAAGTATAGATTCCCGGTAAGACTAAATTAACAGGATTTGGACGGTGTTTGATATGGAAAGAAAAAAGTACAAATAAAATGGGATTCCCCAATCTGAAATCGAATTGAATTTATCTCTCAAATCCTTTCATCAGGTGTATGTGCTTCTCAGAAAAGAGCACACTGACCCCGTGATGCCTACAGAACAGAAAATGCCTCATGAACCACAGGTTACCCTGGGGGGAAATATGGGCATTCACTTTCTCTTCCTGATAATGTATTTTATCAAGCTGTTTTCTTATCCATTGCACTCAGAGAGAGGCATCCTGGCTGATTATCATGTGTTTGGGACTTACATAGGACGAAACCCAATCACAGGCCAAACAATAGACAGGGAGATGGGGTTGATTCCCCAATTCATGTTTAGTGGATAGAAATTCCTGTCTGTGGCGTTCATCTAATGTAAAATGAATAAATGGATGTTTCATTCAGATACCTCTCCTCTGCTGTAAATTGATTATTCCCCGAAAGGGAGAGCCATCCTTGGACAGCCGTGCCCTGGACAAGGAGCAAACGAAACAGCGGCATAGTTTGCGACTGGTGTGGGCCAAGACTCCGATATCCCTGGCCCGCAAAGTCTATGCTCTTGGTGGGGCTAATTGCCCATCCACTGCCAAATCCCTGAGCCCAGTCACACCTATCAAAAGTGTGAAAAATATGTGTTTGTGTGAGTGCTCTTTTCCTGCTCTCTGTCTGTCATTTATTTATGTATTTATTTATTTTTAAATGCATCTATGGCGATTAGAGCATACATAGTGATGAACTAGTTCAAAATAAATAAATAAATAAAAAACTACATTTTGCATGTGACACCATCCCTTTAAGATTCAGCCAGGCGGGGGGAGTGAAATACGACAAAATATTACTCCCTGGGCAGGGAGGAAATATCCAAAAGTATGGATTCCCAGTGAGACCGAATTAACAGGATTGGGATGGTGTTTGATAAGAAAAATAGGAAAAGTACAAATAAAATGGGATTCTGTAACCAGAAGGCCAGTTTACCCGGGACATACGCCTAGGTGGACAGGACTCACAGGTGATTTGCCTGATGGAATCAGCTGTTCTGAGCACAAGAAAGGAGCCTGATTGCTGTTGGGAAGAATGAATGGCTGAGCTTGGGTAGGGAAGGAGGAGATGGTAAGAAAATTGGAACAGTTAATCCGCTTCTCCCGCCATCAAAATCGACAGTGGCTATCCATGAGGTATTTAACTTTGACTGATACCCAGGATACCTGAGCCAATCACGCTTCTCGTCCACACCAGCTCTCCTTATGCATTGAAATGTCAGTTACTGTCATTCTGCTGTTTGGAATCATGATTTCACATAAACAAACACAAGGAATCCTTCGATCCTGTGATGATCTAGCTGATCCATCACCTGCAGTAGCAACTAAATAGATGTATCCCTATATTTCTTCCTTGCAGGTGACATCTTGTACTACAAGGGGACGGATGGCTCGCCCCTGGGGAGAGTTTTACTCTCCGAGGAGGAGAAGGTGGCCATCCTCACGGAGGTCCACGCTGGCCACTTTGGACGTAACTGCATGGTGGGGAAGATTAGGCAGCGGTTCTACTGGCATAACATCAGAGAGGATGTGGAGTAATGGGTAAGTTGATCCATGTCTCAAATGTGCACTGTATAGTTTTGATTATTGTGACATAAAATGCCTTATAATGTGTTACAATGATATTGTATACATAATGTCTGAAATGTATAATGTATTATAATGATAGCTGTGGTACAGCCTAATTGTATCTAGTATATCTTGAAACATTTTTATGCATGTACAATAGAAACTGTACAGTGTAATTATAACCTCAGTCAAAAGCTCTCTGGAGTTTAATACAGCTTTTTTTGCTTTACTGCACTGCTTTACTTGTAGATCAGCACCTGTGTCCCCCGTTCCAAAAGTTTGAGCAGGTTAGACGGAGGCAGCAGAGGTGAAGCGGATCAAACCAGTGGCAACCGTGGAACATTATTGGTATGACCATTCATCGTGTGAAAGCTTGCATTGCAGTCAAATTTATAGCTATTGATTCATGAGTTTCCTCTGTCTGTCTGTACAAACTCAGGTGTCGACCTCATTGGGCCATCCAAGACATCAATGAACGGAAGTGATACAAAACTATCCAATTATGTACAATATTATCTTATTAATATAATAACAATGACATTACGAAAACGTGAACATGTTTTATCTGCAACTGTCTCATTGAAGACTAAACACTGGCTGAGCTTTTGCCAAAGTTTTGTTACATAAGGGACATATCATGTACAGTTGTGCTCAAAAGTTTACATACCCCGGCAGAATTTTTGCTTCCTTCCTTGGCCTTTTTCAGAGAATGAATGATAACGCAAAAACTTTTTTTTCCACTCATAGTCAGTGGTTGGGTGAAGCCATTTATTGATAAACAACTGTGTTTTTATTTTTTAAATCATAATGACACAAAAAACATCCAAATGAGATGAGATCGAGCTGGCCCCGGTACTTGGGAAGCTCCGGTGTTGGTTACCACGCGGCCGTAGTCAAGTTAATAATGGTTTTCTTCAATTGTATGTAAGCAAACCGAGTGTATTTCAGCTGCTTGCAGTCGTAGGAGGTTTAGGAGGAGCGTTGTGAGTCGTGAGGATCCGGCTTGGGAGGCAGATTGTACACATCGGTGTCTAGCTATTTTTACACTTGATAAGATTCTTCAGTACAGCACAGTTAACTTTGGTGTGTTTTGATTCTCGTACTAGTAGGGCTAGTCGTGAAAATCAGTGTCATTAATATGTGGTTAGATGGTGAAGTTCCTTGCCAGTACGAGACGGAATCAAGCACTAACTTTACCGTCATTGACATGAATGGGATTTTGCATTTTGCCGTGTAGTCTCTGTGACGTCGTCAAAAACATATAAAGCTGGAGCAAACGCTGCTGCAACTATCGGCGTCACACTGGGGAACAACAGCGTCTGTGTCCAGAAGTTTTGCCTGGCAGTCTTACAATTAGTATTCGAGTTGCTGAGGATATGATGCTGAATGAGGAGTGACAATGGGTTTGTTTAATTAACGAGAGAGGTTTTGCCAGGTAATCGGTGTGGAGGGATGCTATATTTTGACGCGATGAAATCGAGCTGGCCCCGGTACTTGGGAAGCTCCGGTGTTGGTTACCAGCGGCCGTAGTCAAGTTAATAATCGTATTCTTCAATTGTATGTAAGCAAACCGAGTGTATTTCAGCTGCTTGCAGTCGTAGGAAGTTTAGGAGGTGCGTTGTGAGTCGTGAGGATCCGGCTAGGGAGGCAGATTGTACACATCGGTGTCTAGTACGAGACGGGAGTCGAGCACTAAACTACCGTCATTGACATGAATGGGATTTTGCCTTTTACCGTGTAGTCTCTGTGACGTGGTCAAACATATAAAGCTGGAGCAAAAGCTGCTGCAACTATCGGCGTCA
This sequence comes from Albula glossodonta, assembly GCA_019788955.1. Classification (NCBI taxonomy): domain Eukaryota; kingdom Metazoa; phylum Chordata; class Actinopteri; order Albuliformes; family Albulidae; genus Albula; species Albula glossodonta. The sequence continues at coordinate 21,663 of JAFBMS010002599.1, forward strand.
CACTGGGGAACAACAGCGTCTGTGTTCAAAAGTTTGCCTGGCAGTCTTACAATTAGGATTCGAGTTGCTGAGGATATGATGCTGAATGAGGAGTGACAATGGTTTTTTTTTTTTTTAATTAACAAGAGAGTTTTTGTCAGGTAATAGGTGTGGAGGGATGCTATGTTTTGACGCGATGAGAGCGAGCTGGCTACGGTACTTGGGAACTCCGGTGTTTTGTTACCAGCGGCCGTAGTCCAGTTAATAATCGTATTCTTCAATTGTATTTAAGCAAACCGAGTGTATTTCAGCTTCTTGCAGTCGTTGGAAGTTTAGGAGGTGCGTTGTGAGTCGTGAGATCCGGCTAGGGGCAGATTGTACACATCGGTGTCTAGCTATTTTTACACTTGATAAGATTTTCAGTACAGCACAGTTAACTTGGTGTGTTTGATTCTCGTACTAGTAGGGCTAGTCGTGAAAATCAGTGTCGTTATATGTGGTTAGATGGTTTAGTTCCTTGCCAGTACGTTACGGGAGTCGAGCACTAACTACCGTCATTGACATGAATGGGATTTTTCCTTTTGCCGGTAGTCTCTGTGACGTGGTCAAAAACATATAAAGCTGGAGCAAACGCTGCTGCAACTATCGGCGTCACACTGGGACACAAGCGTCTATGTCCAAAAAGTTTTGCCTGGCAGTCTTACAATTAGGATTCGAGTTGCTGAGGATATGATGCTGAATGTGGAGTGACAATGGGTTTGTTTTAATTAACGAGAGAGGTTTTGCCAGGTAATCGGTGTGGAGGATGCTACATTTTGACGCGATAGAGCGAGCTGGCTACGGTACTGGGAAGCTCCGGTGTGGTTACCAGCGGCCGTAGTCAAGTTAATAATCGTATTCTTCAATTGTATGTAAGCACAACCGAGTGTATTTCAGCTGCTTGCAGTCGTAGGAATTTAGGAGGTGCGTTGTGAGTCGTGAGGACCGGCTAGGGAGGCGATTGTAACATCGGTGTCTAGTACGAGAGGGAGTCGAGCACTAACTACCGTCATTGACATGAATGGGATTTTGCCTTTTACGTGTAGTCTCTGTGACGTGGTCAAAAACATATAAAGCTGGAGCAAACGCTGCTTGCAACTATCGGCGTCACACTGGGGAACAACAGCGTCTGTGTTCAAAAGTTTTGCCTGGCAGTCTTACAATTAGGTTCGAGAGTTGCTGAGGATTGAATGCTGAATGAGGAATGACATGGGTTTTTTTTAATTACACAAGAGGTTTTGTCAGGTAATATGTGTTGAGGGATGCTATTTTTTGACGCGATAGAGCGAGCTGGCTACGGTACTTGGAACTCTGTGTTGGTTACCAGCGGCCGTAGTCAGGTTAATAATCGTATTCTTCAATTGTATGTAAGCAACCGTGTATTTCAGCTTCTTGCAGTCGTTGGAAGTTTAGGAGGTGCGTTGTGAGTCGTGAGGATCCGGCTAGGGAGGCAGATTGTACACATCGGTGTCTAGCTATTTTTACACTTGATAAGATTCTTCAGTACAGCACAGTTTAACTTTGGTGTTTTGATTCTCGTACTAGTAGGGCTAGTCGTGAAAATCAGTGTCGTTAATATGTGGTTAGATGGTGAAGTTCCTTGCCAGTACGTGACGGGAGTCGAGCACTAACTAACCCTCATTGACATGAATGGGATTTTGCCTTTTGCCGTGTAGTCTCTGTGACGTGTCAAAACATATAAGCTGGAGCAAAGCTGCTGCAACTATCGGCGTCACACTGGGGAACAACAGCGTCTATGTCCAAAAGTTTTGGCCTGGCAGTTCTTACAATTAGGATTCGAGTTGCTGAGGATATGATGCTGAATGAGGAGTGACAATGGGGTTGTTTTAATTAACGAGAGAGGTTTTGCCAGGTAATCGGTGTGGAGGGATGCTATATTTTGACGCGATGAGAGCGAGCTGGCTACGGTACTTGGGAGCTCCGGTGTTGGTTACCAGCGGCCGTATCAAGTTAATAATCGTATTCTGCAATTGTATGTAAGCAAACCGAGTGTATTTCAGCTGCTTGCAGTCGTAGGAAGTTTAGGAGGTGCGTTGTAAGTCGTGAAGATCCGCTAGGGAGGCAGATTGTACACATCGGGGTCTAGTACGAGACGGGAGTCGAGCACTAACTACCGTCATTGACATGAATGGGAATTTGCCTTTTGCCGTGTAGTCTCTGTGACGTGGTCAAAAACATATAAAGCTGGACCAAACGCTGCTGCAACTATCGGCGTCACACTGGGGAACCCAGCGTCTGTGTTCAAAGTTTTGCCAGTACAACACAGTTAACGTTTTTTGTGTGTATTTGTTGTACTAGTAATGCTCTCCGTGACAATCAGTGGCATCAGTATGGGGTTACATGTGCAGATTAAAACATGTATAAATTCTTGAACAAACACTCCTGTGACTGTTTGCGTCTGAAGCCAGTTGGGAGACCTTTCTGGCGAGCTTTTGACAGTCTTGAACAAACATTCCTGTAACTCCTTTAACGTGTATTGAAATAACAAAAGGATGCTGTCGCTTCTTGTTAATGACCTGCTACCTGCAGTCTGTGTAAAGAGAACCACGTGAATTGAAAGTGGAATGAATTTTCCTCTCAAATCCTTTCCTCAGGTGTCTGTGCTTCTTGGAAAAGAGCACACTGCCCCCATGCTGCCTACGCAATACAAAAGAACATGCCACATGAACCACAGTACAATTACCAACCCTGTGGGAAAATATGGGCATTCACTTTCTATTCCTCATAATGCATTTTATCAAGCTCTTTTCTTATCCATTGCACTCAGAGTGCAGCATCCTGGCTGATTTTCATGTGTTTGGGACTTACATAGGGACTTGACACCCAATCACAGGCCAAACAATAGGGGGTCATTTCAAGTGAAACCCTTTTCACACATGATAGTTGGATGTTTCTGCTCACAGAGCAGAATCTCGACTCATTTTTGTGTCTTTAGGACTTACATATGATGCAGCTGCAATCACAGGCCAAACAACAGGGGTCATTTTCAGTGTAACCCTAGTTACACACAATCGTGGGATGTTCTCATTCGTCGGCAAGAGCAGGATCTCAAGTCTTGTTTCTCTATCCATTGCACTCAGAGAGCAACATCTGGCCTAATTTTCATGTGTAAGTGATTTACATATAATACAACCCTAGCCATTCGCCAAACAGTAGGAGTCATTGGAAGAATACATTTTCTCATACATGACAGTTGCAAGAGCAGTAGCTCAAGCTTTGCTTTCCCATGCATTGCACTCAGAGAGCAATATCCTGGGTGCTTTTCCCATGTTTGGTACTTTGTGACATAACCCCAACCATTGGCCATAGGGGTCATTTTACATGTAACCCTAATTAGGTGCACCTGTTTGATCATCTTGCGTTACATCTGATGTAGCACAACTCAGAAAAAGTCATGTTTAGTGGAGAGAAATTCCTGTCTGTGGCGTTCATCTAATGTAAAATGAATAAATGGATGTTTCATTCAGATACCTCGCCTCTGCTGTAAATTGATTATTCCCCGAAAGGGAGAGCCATCCTTGGACAGCCGTGCCCTGGACAAGGAGCAAACTAAACAGCGGCATAGTTTACGGCTTGGTCTAGCCAGGAGTCAAATATCCCTGGCCCGCAAAGCCTATGCACTTGGTGCTGCTAATTGCCCATCCACTGTCGATCCCTGAGCCCAGGTGTGAAAAATATGTGCTTGTGTGAGTGCTCTGTTTCTGCCCATTTTCTGTATTTTTTTTTTGTGTGTGTTTGTGTGTGTCGACAGAGCGCACAAAGTGATGGACTGTGTGTGTGTGTGTGTGGCGTATACTTTTATACTGGTATACTGGTCACGAATGGGAGCTACAAAGTATAGATTCCCGGTAAGACTAAATTAACAGGATTTGGACGGTGTTTGATATGGAAAGAAAAAAGTACAAATAAAATGGGATTCCCCAATCTGAAATCGAATTGAATTTATCTCTCAAATCCTTTCATCAGGTGTATGTGCTTCTCAGAAAAGAGCACACTGACCCCGTGATGCCTACAGAACAGAAAATGCCTCATGAACCACAGGTTACCCTGGGGGGAAATATGGGCATTCCCTTTCTCTTCCTGATAATGTATTTTATCAAGCTGTTTTCTTATCCATTGCACTCAGAGAGAGGCATCCTGGCTGATTATCATGTGTTTGGGACTTACATAGGACGAAACCCAATCACAGGCCAAACAATAGACAGGGAGATGGGGTTGATTCCCCAATTCATGTTTAGTGGATAGAAATTCCTGTCTGTGGCGTTCATCTAATGTAAAATGAATAAATGGATGTTTCATTCAGATACCTCTCCTCTGCTGTAAATTGATTATTCCCCGAAAGGGAGAGCCATCCTTGGACAGCCGTGCCCTGGACAAGGAGCAAACGAAACAGCGGCATAGTTTGCGACTGGTGTGGGCCAAGACTCCGATATCCCTGGCCCGCAAAGTCTATGCTCTTGGTGGGGCTAATTGCCCATCCACTGCCAAATCCCTGAGCCCAGTCACACCTATCAAAAGTGTGAAAAATATGTGTTTGTGTGAGTGCTCTTTTCCTGCTCTCTGTCTGTCATTTATTTATGTATTTATTTATTTTTAAATGCATCTATGGCGATTAGAGCATACATAGTGATGAACTAGTTCAAAAAAAATAAATAAATAAAAAACTACATTTTGCATGTGACACCATCCCTTTAAGATTCAGCCAGGCGGGGGGAGTGAAATACGACAAAATATTCCTCCCTGGGCAGGGAGGAAATATCCAAAAGTATGGATTCCCAGTGATACCGAATTAACAGGATTGGGATGGTGTTTGATAAGAAAAATAGGAAAAGTACAAATAAAATGGGATTCTGTAACCAGAAGGCCAGTTTACCCGGGACATACGCCTAGGTGGACAGGACTCACAGGTGATTTGCCTGATGGAATCAGCTGTTCTGAGCACAAGAAAGGAGCCTGATTGCTGTTGGGAAGAATGAATGGCTGAGCTTGGGTAGGGAAGGAGGAGATGTTAAGAAAATTGGAACAGTTAATCCGCTTCTACCGCCATCAAAATCGACAGTGGCTATCCATGAGGTATTTAAC
>JAFBMS010002600.1:0-26746 GCA_019788955.1 Albula glossodonta
GAGTGGCATGGTCTGAGTAGGGTCTCTAACGCACTCACTCAGATACGTTTCAGCTCAGCCACATATCCACACGTCAACACCCCCATTTCTGTGTTCCCAGGGCCTGCAAACCCACCGTTTATTCAAATGTGACCTTTGAGGCAGAATAGAGAGCTAAAGCTTGTTCCCCAAACCTTAAAGCTACCATAACCTCAAATTATTCTCCCTTTTTTTTATCTCTCTCATTCCTGTGTGTTCTTTCTCTCTAATTCCCTCTCCCTCTCTAAAGGTAAAACTGGAGTGGGCCCAAGCTGTCTGATACCTTAAAATGAATCTACCAGGAAGCTGACAGGAATCTCCAGACTTTGGTTCGTATGAAGATACCGCTGCATTTTTAGCTCAATTCGTCACCAGTATGTGAATTCTCTGCTGGCTGTGTTTAAGAGCGCTGACAGTGAGCCTGTGTGTCAGTGGCACAGAGAGTCTGAGTGACGTACTGTCTCTAGCGCTGTGCAGTGGCACAGAGAGCCTGAGTGACGTGTCGTCTCTGGCACTGTGCAGTGGCACAGAGAGTCTGAGTGACGTGTTGTCTCTGGCACTGTGCAGTGGCACAGAGAGTCTGAGTGACGTGCTGTCTCTGGTGCTGTGCAGTGGCACAGAGAGTCTGAGTGACGTGTCGTCTCTGGCGCTGTGCAGTGGCACATAGAGTCGAGTGACGTGCTGTCTCTGGCGCGCTGTGCAGTGGCACAGAGAGTCTGAGTGACGTGTCGTCTCTCTGGCGCTATGCAGTGAGCCTGCGTGTCAGTGGCACAGAGAGTCTGAGTGACGTGCTGTCTCTGGCGCTGTGCAGTGGCAAACTGTCACAGCTGAAAGGTGTTTTCCACAGCTCCATGGCTCTGAGCTCTGATGACAGACGCAGATGAGCAGATTAACACTTCCTGACGGGAGAAACCCAACACCTCCTGCATGCTGCCCTCACTAAGCGCTGCCTGCAGGGGAAGGGAAGGCTTTGGGAGGGAGAAATATGACAAAAACCAGCCACAAACCTGCACTGGCCACGCACAGTCCCAATGCAAAAGCAGACATTAAAACCTCAACCCCTGGCGGCGAGTTTGTGCAAGTGACAACGTCAGTGTGTGTGCACGCTTAAGTGAGTCCCACATTTATGATGTGTGTGTGTACACTTAGTGAGTCTGCATTTATGAGTGTGTGTGTGTACACTTAAGTGAGTACTCATGAGTGTGTGTGTGTGCACACTTAAGTGAGTCCGCATTTATGAGTGTGCGTGTGTATGCACTCTTAAGTGAGTCCGCATTTATGAGTGTGTGTGTGTATGCACTCTTAAGAGAGTACTCATTTGAGTGTGTGAGTGTGGACATGTCTTTATATAAAAGTGTGTGTATGTGTGATGCAGTCTTTTCTACACCCGTGTATTTGTATGAAAGAATTGTCCGCTCGTGTGCCACTAGACTAAGATTGTTTGCTTCCTACCGGTATGTGTCTGTCTATATGCATATGTGTGTGTATGTATATTTGTGAGTGTTAGTGTCTGTGCTTGCGTGCATATGTGTGTATTTTTGTGGTTGTGCGTGTGTGTGTATGTGTATCTGCAGTGTGTGTGTGTTGGTGTGTGTGTGCGTGTGCATGTGTGAGTGCGTTTGTGTGTATGTGTTTGTGTGTGAGTGTGAGTGTGCGTGTGTGTGTGTGTTTGTGTGCGCATGCATGCGCATGCCTGTTATGCTGTAACAGGTTTTATTGCAGACAGCACAGCCCCACCCCTACATGCTCCTGCCCCGCCCCTAGGAGCAGGGCCCCTCCCTACTCACCGTGAAACAGGCTGTAGAGGTGCAGCCTGGTTGGGCCCATTTGCACCTGAAAGGAGCAGGCAGTCACACAAGGGGGCGGTGCACAAGGGGGGAGGGGGGGGGGTTACTGCATAGGTTACAGCATTACCCCGGCAACCCAAATTTACCCAACTGTTTGCATGGATGTGTGAGAGACTCCTGGGGTCCTAATGATTTCACACCAACAGAAAAAATGTGTTAGCCACCTTAAACACAAGGTCTGACCAAACTGCCTCACTGTGCTGCTTTTCGCCTGCTGTGTCACATCCTGTAGTTTGGCAATTTTCCCACAATCTTTCAAGCCTAAAAACGTGGAAAGTTTAAGTTTACATTTTTTCTGACTTCCTAGTAAGATGATTTTCAGGGTGGGGCTGCTGGCAATGCTGAGATCTGAGATCTCACACAACATACTGCACGAAATCACTCTGGAGAAATGTGTCACATAACTGAATACATGTAAGGTGTGCTCTTGTGTGTTACAGATTAAATGTAATGTGTGCTCTTGTGTATATCACAGATTAAATGAAATGTATTGTGATATAAATGTAATATTATAATATATACTGTATTTTTTTTTTGTTAAATTGTAAGAATGAACTGTTAGTCTGCCCAGAATGAAAGTAGACAAGACAGAAAATCTCGATATTTGATTATTTTAGACAGACACACTAATCATTTATGAGAGTAGGGGAGGGAGGGTTGGGCTAACATAGATTTTAATGATGGGTTTTACATTATTTTAAATGAAAGATCATTTCCCAGTACTCACTGTCAAAGAAACCCATGTTCCTTCGGAAGAACCGCATGGCCGAAGCACTTCTAAACAGAATGGAGAATGATTTTTGAAGAGGGCTGAAGTCCTGGTCTGAGGCTAATGACGCAGATCTCATTACACTGGGATGGAGAGGTGAAAATTCCTCTTTAGCCCCGAGGTCACAGCAAAATCCCTTCTCTCCCAGAGAATCACCACGCACTGTTTAAGAAACCCCGCGTAAGCATCATCAGGGGCCTCCAGTTAACGCTCTGACGTTTCAGTAAGAAAAGGGGAAACTGTGGAATGACCAGTGTTATTGGCAAACAATTGTTGTGGATTTAGAGATTAAGAAAAGTTCAATTTCACAGTTTTCACACTGTTCACTGAGACTTGAACCACAATAATCAAAACTTCATGTATGGGACCGCTATACCAATTACACAAACATACAGGCACACATTCTGTTTTTCTGTCTGAGATCACAGCTGTAATTCATCGTTTATGTACAGCACTGCACACAATTCTGTTAATTTACCATGGCATTCATGAATGCAATACTCTCTTGTGCTCATACAGACTGAACAACTATTCAAAATGCTGAACTCTGGGTTGAATCCGTCATGGCAGGAGACACTTTCCCCGCTACTTAATCAAGGAGAACTGTAGACCATGTCACATAACCTGTATTTTAGACAGGCCATGTGATTTACAGTTGAATTGCAGTGCACACATTTTTCTCATTTTGTGCAGAAAACATGACATGGTAGCTGATGAAATGTTTACAGAATTTTGTGAAAAATATATTTTTTATCGTATTTGTGCGTTTCTTTTTTTCTACAGTGAAATATTTGTGGAGCTTTGCCGAAATGACTAATGCTTTTGTGGTTTGTGTTTATGGAGTTTTGAGGAGATGAGGTTTTTTCTTCCCGAAAACAGTGTATGAACAATCGAAAACAACTTTACAAACCATTTAATTGCATGTTTAAGAAATACGCCTTTCAAAATGGTAAAGTTTTTCCCCTCTCTCGCTGTTTTGTGTTTCTCTACCCTCTTACTAGATAAACAGCCCCTCCATCGCGCACTACCGTGTTCAGCGCTTTTTCTCTTTTTTTAAGAATGATTTCCACATGCGTGCCCCGCCGCAGCAGCGATATCCCTTGTAATTTAAAACAACAGATTCCCATTCACGGGGTCAGACAGGCTCCCAAAGTAAAACAAAAGCTTTCGCTCTTTCCTCCGCAATCCAAACAGCCATTAGCATTTCCGCAGGGTAATGAGTCGGCTTGTGAAAACACGATGGTAACACTTGCGGCTCGCTTCCCACACACTGCCACGGACAGAAAAAAATAATGTTCCGAACCCCACTTCGACGGATTCTGTAGCCTGAAACTCTATTGGTGCTATTGTTCCCAGGTGCTAATTTTGCAGGGCAACTTTGCTATCAGAAAGTGTCTGGAATACATTATGCAATTATGGTATAGGAACAGGAAATTAAACAAGAATAAGGGGATACAGGACTCGCACAGAGTCTGTGAGAAAACGAAACAATCGCTGCGTCATATGAACGATTATCCAGTTGTTCCTCACGTTAACCATCACTACCTACTTAGAGTATTTATAGATCAGAAATTGAGGTGCCTGGCGTGTGGGTTCCGCTGTGAAACAGATAAACCAACTGTTGGGCACACACACCAACAGGTGTCGCTGCTGTGCTGACTTTGAGTGACATGCGAGCCAGAAAAAGCCGCCCGCTAAAGTAAACATGTTCAGCGCTTCAAATGCAAATTCCTCCGTATGGACGGTGCTGTGAAGTAAATTACAGTCGAATAAACACTGCGATGTAAAGATGAAGAGGCAAACGAGTTTTTGATCAGTGAACAATTAATTAGCCTGATGTTCCACAAGCCTCTGTCACCTCCGTGTGGATGATTACTTTATCACGAAGCGTGTGTTTTCACACGAGCCGATGAGCAGTGCGCTTCCTTTCAGCTCTGTGACACACCACCATACTTAATTAAGGCGGTCACAATTCGGATTCTATACTTTACTTATATATCAATTTTAACTGGAGATAATTTGAAGTCTTTATAACTACTATATACTTTACAACTACTGTATAGACAATTCATATCTGCTCAGTTAAAACTGAATTCTTGACATCAAAAAATAAGTTAAATTGAAGCTTAAACGGCTTGCTGTATAAGCTCAGCGTCTACTCCAAATTTATTTTTTTTAAAATACATTTTTAAAAATCTATTTTTTAGTTTTACTTTTATACTCCACCAACTTAGCTTACTTTGACACTACTCGCTTGTATTTGGAGACAGAAAAACAGACAGTCGTATGGTTGTGGCACTTTAGCACCAGATCAACTCGAAATAACGGATTCAGCATTGGACTCTCATACCCTTACACTGGCCACAAAAAGCGAGAAGACTGTCTGAAAACGCTGCTCCAAAGTGCTGCTGTGTTTTAAACATATTATTACGGATTTGTTTCATAAATCATAAGTTGAGATAAAGTTGTTGGAGAGTTAGTGAGATAGGAGTATAGAGAGAGGGAATGCAGGGTCCTCAGACAATAAGGGGAGGGATGGGATGGGAGGGCGGGTGGGGGTGGGGGGGGGGGGGGGGGGGGGCGGTGGCACTGATGACAGATTGTAGTTAGACACAGTAATGGAAAGAAAACACAGAAATAGATCAATGACAGAGCTATGTGGGAATAAACATTTCAAAAACATTAGCCGTGTCATTAATCAAATGAAGGATGAAGGGGAGGGGCGACGGGCTCTCAGAGACGCGCAGCTTGTTAACCGGCCGCTGAGAGGGTGAAAGAGCGGAGCTAAACATGATGGAAATGCTCCGCATCATACAGCGCTCCTGCCAGCAGCGAAATACATCTTATCGCAAGGACGCATGGGATGTTTGTAAATTAGTACAACATTTAAAAATAATTTGATCATTTATAGAACGGCAGTCAGTCTAAGAGACAAAGGGGAGACTGGATGGGAAAGGTGGCTCTGTAAAACCTGTAGTAGATAAAAGAGTATTATGTGTTACCTCCTGTTTTTATGGTATGAGTTTCTTTGCTTATTGCACATTCCCAGCAGCAGCATCTCCCGCTGGCCCACAGTTGGGTCTGTATGTATGAGTAATGAGGACATAAAGACACACAGATATCTGCGCTGCCATGCCCCGGAGAAGAGAGGGAGGGAGGGAGGGAGGGAGGAGCTCATGATCCTGTTGGAGCAGAATACAGATGTTCAGAGTGAGTGTGTGAGTGTGTGTGAGCTATAGAGGCCATCTGTCTGCACTGTGGTGTCAGATAGAGCAGTCAGACTGGCCATTGGTGACCCCCCCAGCAGCAGGAGTATCATTAGAATGGGGGGAGGGGGGGCGGGTACAGGTAGCATGCTAACAGATGGCGACATCACCACAGGGGGCAGAGCACAGAATGAGCCCCCCACTGCCCTCTGAATTCATAAGGTCCAAGAAGGCTCATTCTTGCACACACACACACACGCACACACATACACACACACACACACACACACACACACACACACAGACAAACCCACAAACACACACACACAGACATTAGTGAAAGAGACAGTCAGGAGCCAGGAACACACACTCATGCCCAGGGTAATGTTTTTGTGGCCATGTAGTGCACACAGCACAGCTGCAGTGCTGCAGGACAGCGTGAAACACCATCTGCATGACGGGAATCTGCCAACCATCAGTAGGTACACACACCACACACCGCACTGCCTGGGAGCAGTCAGCATGCAGAGTCACTGCCCTCACACCACACAGAGTCACTGCCCTCACACCACACAGGGTCACTGCCCACATACCACACAGAGTCACTGCCCTCACACCACACAGAGTCGCTGCCCTCACACCACACAGGGTCACTGCCCACATACCACACAGAGTCACTGCCCTCACACCACACACAGTCACTGCCCACATACCACACAGAGTCACTGCCCTCACACCACACAGAGTCACTGCCCTCACACCACACAGAGTCACTGCCCTCACACCACACAGAGTCACTGCCCTCACACCACACAGAGTCACTGCCCACATACCACACAGAGTCACTGCCCTCACACCACACAGAGTCACTGCCCTCACACCACACAGAGTCACTGCCCACACACCACACAGAGTCACTGCCCACACACCATACAGAGTCACTGCCCTCACACCACACAGAGTCACTGCCCTCACACCACACAGAGTCACTGCCCTCACACCACACAGAGTCACTGCCCTCACACCACACAGAGTCACTGCCCACACACCACACAGAGTCACTGCCCACACACCACACAGAGTCACTGCCCACACACCACACAGAGTCACTGCCCTCACACCACACAGAGTCACTGCCCACATACCACACAGAGTCACTGCCCACATACCACACAGAGTCACTGCCCACATACCACACAGAGTCACTGCCCTCACACCACACAGAGTCACTGCCCACATACCACACAGAGTCACTGCCCTCACACCACACAGAGTCACTGCCCACACACCACACAGAGTCACTGCCCTCACACCACACAGAGTCACTGCCCACATACCACACAGAGTCACTGCCCACATACCACACAGAGTCACTGCCCACACACCACACAGAGTCACTGCCCACATACCACACAGAGTCACTGCCCACATACCACACAGAGTCACTGCCCTCACACCACACAGAGTCACTGCCCACATACCACACAGAGTCACTGCCCTCACACCACACAGAGTCACTGCCCACATACCATACAGAGTCACTGCCCTCACACCATACAGAGTCACTGCCCACATACCACACAGAGTCACTGCCCACATACCACACAGAGTCACTGCCCTCACACCACACAGAGTCACTGCCCACACACCACACAGAGTCACTGCCCACACACCACACAGAGTCACTGCCCTCACACCACACAGAGTCACTGCCCTCACACCACACAGAGTCACTGCCCACATACCACACAGAGTCACTGCCCACAATCCATACAGAGTCACTGCCCTCCCAACACACAGAGTCACTGCCCTCACAACACACAGAGTCACTGCCCACATACCATACAGAGTCACTGCCCTCACACCACACAGAGTCACTGCCCACATACCACACAGAGTCACTGCCCTCACACCACACAGAGTCACTGCCCTCACACCACACAGAGTCACTGCCCACACACCACACAGAGTCACTGCCCACATACCATACAGAGTCACTGCCCTCACACCACACAGAGTCACTGCCCTCACACCACACAGAGTCACTGCCCACATACCACACAGAGTCACTGCCCTCACACCACACAGAGTCACTGCCCACACACCACACAGAGTCACTGCCCTCACACCACACAGAGTCACTGCCCACATACCATACAGAGTCACTGCCCACATACCACACTGCATTCAGAGAGTGTCACCTTGTGTGTATGTGTGTTAGCATGCAGAGAGAGAGGGAGAGAGAGAGGGAGAAAGATGAAAATTCAAATGGAGAGGAAGGCAAAGGGAGAGAGAGAAAAGCTTTAGAGGTAGGAAAAGAAGGGAGAGGTGTTAGATGAAGAGAGGAGGAAGAAAGGTACGCAGGTAGGAGAGGAGAGATAAAGAGAGAGGTTTCAGGGGTAGGGAGAGATAAAGAGAGAGGTTTCAGGGGTAGGGAGAGATAAAGAGAGAGGTTTCAGGGGTAGGGAGAGATAAAGAGAGAGGTTTCAGGGGTAGGGTTGGAGCTGAAGCTCAGCCAGGAGACTCTACGTCACTGAGTCTCAGAGGAAGAACATTGTTCACTAAAATAGGCTGTGTTACCGCTATGGAGGAAATCATATTGTAGGAGAAGGCTGAGAACAAGGTGAAGTCATGAAGAGGAACTGACCTTGGAGCCGACTGCAAAGAACTGTTCCCACAGATACCCACACACACACACACACACACACACACAGACCAACGCAAGCACACACACACATACACACACACACACACACTCACACACATACACACACAGACCAACGCAAGCACACACACACACACATACACACATGCAGGGGTGTGGACACACACACACTCACACACATACACATACTCACACACACACACACACACACACACGCACACACACACACACACACACACAAACACACACACACACACACACACACACACACACACACACACACACACACACACACACACGTGCAGGGGTGTGGACACACACACACACAAGCACACATACACATGCACAAACGCATACACACAGGCATATGCACGCACATACCATCACACACATACACACTCACAGATACATACACGTAGACACAAACACAAGTGTGCACACACACACACACACACACACACACACGGGTGCACACACAGTCTTTCAGACATACATATACAGAGAGTCACTCAAAGATATATTCTGGATCACACACACACAAACATACACACATGCTTATACACAAATATGCACTCTTTCCCACTAAAACACAAGCATACACATGGAACACATCCTAAAATAAAATGCAAAAGGTTAAGTGGTGATGTTTTGATATAAAGTGTTTTGTGCGTGTTTGAAAGGTTACATGTGGTGTCTGGCCTGGAAAGGTCAGACTGTGTCTCTATGACATTCAGCGACTGAAACTCTAAGGTCAGCGTGAGAGAGAAGCCAGCCGTCCATCAGCTCACTCTCTGAAAAAATCACCCATCAGTTCACTCATATTCCTGTCATGTGACTCACAGCTGGGACTCAAACACCCAGTCACAGGACTCACAGCTGGGACTCAAACACCGTCACAGGACTCACAGCTAGGACTCAAACACCGTCACAGGACTCACAGATGGGATTTAAACACCCAGTCACAGGACTCACAGCTAGGACTCAAACACCGTCACAGGACTCACAGATGGGATTTAAACATCCAGTCACAGGACTCACAGCTAGGACTCAAACACTGTCACAGGACTCACAACACCATAGCCTTGCACCTCTCCTGTGTGAGAGAGCCACCGCCCCATGAATGTGGCTTTTACAGGAAGAATGTGTCAGATCAGTCTGGACAGTGTTACTCATCTTTACTGTGGCAGCACGAGGTAATGCAAATGGATTCTGTTTTCCACAGTTGTGAATCAAATGGACACAGCTGAAAAGATATGGATATGAGACTGTGCTGCCAGAAAGCTGGACAGATGGAGGACGTGTACCTGCGCATGCAGGGATGACTGATTTTAAAATCATACGGGTGAGGATGAGTTTGTGGAACCCTGAAAGCTGAACGCACAAGAGCACGGTTCTCACAGCACTCAGTAGTCATGTCATTTACTGTGAATAAAACATTTAAACAAACTTTTCAGAAAAAAAAAGATTTATGAAATCTATTTGTAAATTTATTTGTAAAGTTTTATTAAATGTTACTAAGTTTATTACATTTATTTGTAATTTAATTAGAATAATTTCTCATCCCCCTACAGGTTTTTTCTCCTTGGAGACTCAAGGTAAGAGTCATAGGAAGGTGTTCTGGGAAATGGTTGGCCACGGTTCCTGAGGTTTTTATGGTTGGCCAATGGCGTCCCTACCCTTGGGAAAGGGTTAACATCCCACAATGCCGTTCTCTGCATGGGGCGCACAGGAAGCTGTAGCCTGGGCGTAACTCTGCCGCTCTGGGATGGACAGTGCGTTTGTATTCTTTTTCCCAGAGGTTTCTAAATCCGTGGCTATTGTTCTGCTCTGGGAACAACCCCCTCTGTGTGTGTGTGTGTGAGTGTGTGAGTGTGTGTGTGTGTGTGTCCCTGACTCCCGACTGTCTCTTTCCCTTTCAGGTCTTTTCTCTAATGAAAATAACATCTTGACTGAGGGGCAGAGGGGAGATAGCAGAGATGACAGTAGCCTTTCTTTAGCCTGCCACCATGAGTGAATAATCAGAACTGTGTGAGTGTGTGTGTGAGTGTGTGTGAGTGCGTGTGTGTGTGAGTCAGTGTGTGTGTCTTTGTATGTGAGTGAAATCATGGGTGACTGTGTGTGTATTTGCGCACATGTGAAATCGTGGCTGACTGCGTATGTGTGTGTGTGAGTGTGTGCGTGTGTGTGCCTGTTCTTGTGTAAGCACTGCATGAAAAGCACTTGGACACAGAGATATTGAGGGATATTAATTTAGCACACAAATATAGTGCAGTATTACTTTGGAGGAGCTGCCATACAGGATGTTGTTGAGTTTGTGTTTGGTCCGGCTGGCTGATCGTGTCAAAGGCCACAGAGAGAGGAAGTGTGATCTCCCTGCTCCTCTGTGCAAAAGGACATCTCTCACCAAACAAACTCTGGCCTCTCCCAGCCCGGAGCGAGAGCCCCGGCCCTCTCTGACTCTGCAGTACGCTTGTTCAAAGGCATTATGGGTATTGAGAAAGGTTGCCTGATTGATGCGTGCGATCTGTCTTCATCTGGGTGAAGGATATTGATCAGAATGCCATTGATCAGACTCACGACCCCGAAAGGCCTCTAACGCTGAAAACTGCAGAACTGCTGCTTTCACTTTCTCAATAATCGAAAGATGATGTGCAGGCAAAAAGTAAATAAATAAAAAAACAACAATACCTCACAAAAACAATCAATTATGACTGTATCTGTTACCTCTGCAACACAGAGGGAATATTTCTGGGTGATTAAGTCTGACTATAATCTATCCGGTCTAGTTTTACAGTGAAAGCTTTATTGCGTGCCAAGAATAAAAAACTGAGTATTCAGCGAAAAAAATATGGAACAGGTGGCTTGGACAAGTGTCAAAGTCAGACTACACCAAAGATAACACCTGCCCTAAAGCGGTTGCACACACACACATACGCACACACACACAGACACACACACACATGCACGCACGCACGCACACGCACGAACGCACGCACACACACACGCACACATGCACACACACTCACGCACGCACGCATGCATGCATGCACACACACACTCACAAACACACACACACACACACACACTCACACACACACACCATTGTGCAGTGAGGAGGACAGACATAACGAGAAGCTGTAGGTCCAACTAGGGCTAAAAATACATTTTTTAAAAAGAGTTGGTATAACTGCAAACAAAGTGCAAATAGGATGGGGGGGAGGGGGGGGGGCTGTCTTTATTTATATATGAAGAGACAGAGACTCTGTCTTCCACATACAGACATGTGTACCTCCACTCACCACCTCGTTCACTCAGTCATATTTTACACTCATACTTCCTTACCTCACTCAGTCATATTTTACACTCATACTTCCTTACCTCACTCAGTCATATTTTACACTCATACTTCCTTACCTCACTCAGTCATATTTTACACTCATACTTCCTTACCTCACTCAGTCATATTTTACACTCACACTTCCTTACCTCACTCAGTCATATTTTACACTCATATTTCCTTACCTCACTCAGTCATATTTTACACTCATACTTCCTTACCTCACTCAGTCATATTTTACACTCATACTTCCTTACCTCACTCAGTCATATTGTCGACACATATATCTTTATTTCATTCATTCATATTTTCCCTCTGCTTTTCCTTCTTTCTGTACCTCAGTACAGGTGTTGTAGATATTTGTGGCGATAAAAAGTTGCATCTTTACAGCGCTAATAGCAGCAAGGTGAACATGAGCCAGCGAGTGACAGACATTCACCAGTCCCAGCTGCTGTGGATGCTGGCTTAACAGTCTCTGGTCAGTGTGTAAGTTTGTCTCACTATGTTTATGAATGTATCAATAACTTTTTTAAATGTTTTGCAGCAGAAAGTAAAAGCTCATTTGTTTTTGCGTTTGTACTCACACGGTGCACATGCGGAGGTCAAATGCTCGTTACAATGACCTGAGGAATACAATGACATTGGTGTTCAGGTTTGGGGGAGGGGGTGCTGGTACGTGCTGGAGAGTGTCCACCTGCAGCGCTTCACAGAGCTGACTCTGCCGGGGGAGAGAGAGGGGACGGGGGGGACGGGGACGGGGGGGAGATAAAGAGACAGGAATATTCCCATTACTGGGGCGTAAACACCAGCCGCATCTGTCTGTGTTTGTCTCCTGCATTCAGCGTTATCTAGCCAGGAGCAGATACCCATATCTGGAGGTGGAGGTGAAGAGGCTTGTGGGAATATGTGGGGGTGAGAATTCCCTGGGGGACGGCAGGGAAGGCCAGGTCACCAGGGTGACCCCCCCACCCCCCGGCCCCCCCACCACCACTCAGGTCACCAAAGACCAGGAGCAAACGTTCAGCTGCCTCACAGAAATGTCAAATGTGTATATATTTGCATTGTATATGTAACTATAATGGGTGCCGCCCTAAATATGTCTATTATAGGTGTACAAACACCCTCTGGGACCCTCTAAGAACCTCTGGGACCATTTTCTGGAAATGAATCCTCTGTCTGGGAACGTATTCAAAAAGTCCAGTTTATCGATCAATTCCAATCCGGCGACACTCTCAGCTCTTAACCCTGGCAAATTTCAACGCAACACACCCCTTTCCCCACTCAACAACTTCCCCTAACGAAATAAACAACAACCCTTCCTTTGCTCTACAGCACCCCCAAACAGCCCCCCACCCCCAAAAACTTGGCTTTAGTTGTTCAGTTCCACAGATCTACCTTGCGATAAACTACCAATGAACAAATATTCCTGTTTCCGTTTTTCTGTGATTATCTGGGAGACACTAGCCTTTAGCCAGGAGCAAAATCTGATTGTGGTTCTTTGTTCTCTGGCAACATAGACAGATAAAAAATACAAAAATCTTCCTGGTCACCGTTACGCCTGTGAAAACCCATGCTGTCCTTCAGCGGTATGGCTTTGAACCGCTCAGCGTCTCTATGTCTGCCCGTTCGGCCGCTTGCAAATCTTTGCCGTGCACTGATCTTGTCAGAGCAGGAAGGTTCCGGAACGTTGCAGCAATAAGAAACAATCAAACGCCCTCCGCCTCCCCCCATAATGCACTGGTTGCAGCTTCGCTACAGTATTGGAACATGAGAGAGAGCGTCTGCAGCGCTATCAGAGACAGCAATCTGCTGGGGAGGTGGGGGTCATGCTCCATGAATAAGGGGGGGGGGTGAGGGTATCACGGCCTGTCATCTGCCCTCTAAAGTCAGAAATGACAAGCAGAGAGAGGAGGATCACTCCGCCTCGGTGAAGAACTCAACACATCGCACGGCTGTGCCAAGGGAGGGAGGGGGAGCAACAAAGGCCGCAATTACCCCCCCCTCCCCCCACACAAACACACTGTCTCTGCGGCACAGGTTCAGTGTGCAGAGGAAAGCCCCAGGCGCGGGGAGTGGGGGAGTATTCGGGGTAGATGTAGCACATCCTGAGGCTAGTGTGTATTAGAGGTAAAAAAAACAAACACAAACACCAAAAACAACAAACACTACTCTACAACTAGCTTTCTGCAACCTGGCATACACTCAAGAGAGCACACCTATTGGAAATACTGTAAGTCTTTAAATACTTTTAACATCTCCTGCAAGTCCCTGTGAGTTTTCAGCGCTGACATTGCACCAACCAAAATGTGTGACTGATCACGAGAGAGTAATTTTGTTGTGAATATTCAGTGACGGCCTCGTCCCTCAGAGCCCAAGGTGAGCGAGCTCATGCTTTTCACCTCAGGCCCAACAGCTAACACTGACACATGTGGTCATGAGCACAAATAAACCAAAGAAACAAGACAGAGGAAGACGATGATGATCTGAGATGATTATGCCTTATATGTCTGAGACGTGATTGGCTCGCCCTGATGTCTGAGATGTGATTGGCTCGCCCTGATGTCTGAGATGTGATTGGCTCGCCCTGATGTCTGAGACGTGATTGGCTTGCCCTGATGTCTGAGATGTGATTGGCTCGCCCTGATGTCTGAGACGTGATTGGCTCGCCCTGGTGTCTGAGACGTGATTGGCTCGCCCTGATGTCTGAGACGTGATTGGCTCGCCCTGATGTCTGAGACGTGATTGGCTTGTCCTGATGTCTTAGCAGGAAACGTCTTCATCCCGGACCCGCAGGCCCTGACAGAGGGACGGTCCCCCATGGCCTGTGACATAAGCTCTGATGGGGGTGGGGGTGGGGCTGGGGGGGTATTCAGCTGGTGATATCTTAACTGTATCTGTCCCCCACACACACACCAACACCCATACACACACACTTTCTCTCTCACCATTGTGCAGTGAGGAGGACAGACATAAGGAGAAGCTGTTGAATTAGGTCTCGCAGACTGACGGGGTGACAGGTGAAGTGATAGATCCTACGTATCAATCAAATGAATTGGATAATTATGTGATCAATCAAACGAGGGCTGTCCCATTACATCTGAGGACCCTTTATGAGCATGCTCACTGTCTCAATGGGGAGTGTATGTGTGTGTGTGTGTGTGTGTGTGTGTGTGAGAGTGATTGAGTGTGTGTATATGTGTGAGTGTGTGTGTGTGTGTGAGCGATTGAGTGTGTGTGTGTGAGTGATTGAGTGTGTGTGTGTGTGTGTGAGTGAGTATGTGTGTGAGTGATTGAATGTGTGTGTGTGTGTGTGTGTGAGTGTGTGAGTGAGTATGTGTGTGTGTGTGTGAGTGATTGAGTATGTGTGTGTGTACCAATAGATCTAGAAAACAAGACAGTCAGCAGACAGAGGATAGCATAGGAAGGATTTTACAGCACCCTGGTAGCTCATCCAGTAGCGCACATGCAACATAAGGCTAAGGCCTCACACCAGCAGCCTGGGTTCAAATCCAGCCCCAGCCCCTTGCTGCATGTCCTCCCCACTCTCCTTTCCAGTCTCTCTCCCTCTCTACTGTCACTATCAAATAAAAGTAAAAAATGCCAAAAAAGATCTTTTAAAAAAAATACAACCATCTTTGGTATGACATGGTATGAACAAATACAAGAACATATATGCAATTGCCAGCTACATGCGGTTGGCAGCATGGAAAGTTGTCTTACAGAATTCTACACATTTATTCAGCGTGAATCTGGTCAAAAGTTCTGTCTCCAAGTACATTAATACATGAGCAAATCAGTACTACATGTTGAGCTGGGATTTGTGTTCCATTTGAGTTGTGATTTGTGTTACATGAGCTGGGATTTGTGTTACATTTGAGCCGGGATTTGTGTTACGTTTGAGGTGTGATTTGTGTTACATTTGAGTTGTGATTTGTGTTACATTTGAGTTGTGATTTGTGTTACATTTGAGTTGTGATTTGTGTTACATGAGATGGGATTTGTGTTCCATTTGAGTTGTGATTTGTGTTACATGAGCTGGGATTTGTGTTACATTTGAGCCGGGATTTGTGTTACGTTTGAGGTGTGATTTGTGTTACATTTGAGTTGTGATTTGTGTTACATTTGAGTTGTGATTTGTGTTACATTTGAGTTGTGATTTGTGTTACATTTGAGTTGTGATTTGTGTTACATGAGCTGGGATTTGTGTTACATTTGAGTTGTAATTTGTGTTACATGTGCTGTGATTTGTGTTACATGTTGTGCTGAAATTTGTGGATGGTATTTTTTCCAGCACAAACATCATTTTAAAAAAATAAATTTCAGTATGGATTGAGAAGTGCATTGGAAGTTTTTGATTCATGATTTGGCCTTTCACCTTTTCATAGAGGTCATGACATTACTCCCTGCATGTTCCCTGGATGAGTCACCCTGCAATGCCAATGTGTTAATGTTAAGATCACACAGCTCTTATCCAGTATCTGGTGTGTTTGTAGAATCTGTGATGTAACTTTCAGTGTTAAAAGCACACATCTGAGTATCTGGTGTGTTTGTAGAATCTGTGATGTAACTTTCAGTGTTAAAAGCACACATCTGAGTATCTGGTGTGTTTGTAGAATCTCTGGCTGTCCCTGCAGTGTGAGGAATAGAAAATGGAGTATCTGGTGGTGAAGGGGTGTATGGTCTATGGTAGGACACCCACACTGGGGGAGCAGGTGTTTGTTTGGGGGAGGAAGCTCAGGGGGGGGTCGTGTTGGTGGTGTTCTCCCTGGTGGGGGCCCGGGGCCCCCCAGCTGTCCCAGCTTTGTCCCCCTGTGGCCTGGGCCTCTCAGAGCCCTCACCCTGACAAACTGGACGTGAAATGAGCACTGATCCTTCTTCCGGGCGTGTAGCGGGGTGACGCCGGTGAAGGCTAACGTGATCATCACGGATGGAGATAGGACACAGCTCCTGTCACGCCCACCCCGTCATGGTCACACCCACTGCATTGTTGCCCTGGGAGCCCCACAGCTGCCAAATGCAAGGCCGCAGAGGTGGGGCTCAGATCCACTCCAGCTGCGCCTCCTAGCGCCCCAAACTCTGTCACACAAGATACAGCTGCGCCTGTGACACCCCGAAATCCCCCACACATGTTCAGCTGTGCCTGTAACACCCTGAAATTCCCAGCACAGGATACAGCTGCGCCTGTAACACCCCGAAATCCCCCACACAGGTACAGCTGCAGCTGTAACACCCTGAAATCCCCTGCACAGGTACAGGATACAGCTGCTAAAACTTCCATTTGGGTTTTGGGGTGACAGAGGACCCCAGGTCTCAGGAGCTGTTCGCCATTGTCTGAATGCTCATGTCAGCTAAACGAGTTAGGAGGGGGATTCTGTCACTGTTCACAGGTGAAATGAAATAGAGCTGGCTGCATAATTCCATATTCTACCTTTGCATAAATAACCTGTGCACATTAACGTCCTTAATCACCTACGTATGTTAATGTTCTAAATCACACATGCGGGTTTATTGATGCGCAAATTCCATTTCCTTTAACATGGTAATATGATGTTTTAGAAAATCTGGGTATGATTAATTGCAGTGACTCTCTCACACCAAAAAAACAAAATAAATAAAAGTATAAAAAATGTGCTTATTAATCAAAGTATGTTTTTTCTCCAACACTAATTGTTAACCAGGCTGAATTAACTTTTCACTGGCAAACACAGAGAGACTGAGCCAGTCCCTGCGCCCCCCCAGGGGGACGGCCTGGGTTTCGTGCTCCAGCGGGCTGTCTCAGCTCCTCAGGATACTGCCATTGTGTGAGCGAGGTGGGGGGCGGGGGGGCATTAACACTCTGATAGATGTGGTGCTCTTCCTGTTTGGACTTTCTCAGGAGCCCCCCCCCATCCCCTGCAGGGCGGCTCACAGGACCCAGAGAGAAGGGAACTGCCAGCTCTTTCTCAACGCTTTCTGGGGAAGAGAAGAAAAAGGAAGAGGAGAAGAAAGAAGGAGTATATCGCATCCCACATGAATGTGCGGATATCTGTCAGGGGCGCAGACAGACAGGTGGAGAATGCACGTTTGGAAAACCAGCGCTCTAAACTGACCGAGCTCATCGATAAAGCTTTATAAAAATATGAGCTGAACTGTAAGAACTCTTTATCAATCTGCTGGGACAGACATTCATCCAGGGCAGGAGGTGGAACAGAAGCTCAGAGTGCAGAGCGTTTATAGGAGAACCCTTTCCAGCACAGAGCCCATAGTTCAGCAAACAAACGAATACACTCACGGAGGGCAATTACCCGCTCCACTCCTCTTTCACAGAGCTCTCAGATATACCCCGCCTGAATGGGGGACCTGTGCCTCTCTATGGAAACGCAAACAGAAAGCCAGGTGGATCAGCTTTCACATGCGACGCTCCACGACAGGCAGGCTGACCTCTGACCCCTCTTTTCAGTGTGAGATAATCACCTGTCCCTCTGTCCGCACTCGGACAGTCCAGCCTCTCCACTGTCCGCTGCCTGCCACGCATCCCGGCGTCTCTGATCCTCCAAAGACATTGTTCTGGAGAAGAGAACTCCGGCGTTGCGCTGAGCTAGATCAGATCTCCCGTACCTGGAGTCAGGTATCAAACACGGGGATCTGAGACAGGCTTATGAGGTGTTTGTGCAGAGAGTTAAACTCTCCCATTTCCTCTGTCTGTGGGATCCATTAGAGAAACTCAGTGTTATTGTGTGGACAGAGACACTTCCTCAGGCTCACATGAAGACACGGTGTCCTTTTCCTGCCATTTTACTGCTCTGTTCCTCTGAAACAGGCTGAACACCATTATTCACCACAGTCAGAGCGGCACTGCCTGTTTTTTTTGGTTTTTACTTTATATTCCACAACCAGTGCAGACCCAAGAAACCAGGTGAGGCCAGTTGCCTATGCAGTAAACTGCTTTTATCAGTGAAGTGGGTAACATCCAGACCAGCACACCCCACAGGTCTGCAGGGCCAGGGCTCAGTGTATGGAGAACGGCTCCTATTTCATAGCAAACATTACATATGGTTAAAAACTGCACATTTATCTGAAATATGGAATTGGAGGACTGGAGTTAAACCTGCAGACACTGCGGCCCTCCAGGACTGGAGTTAAACCTGCAGGCACTGCAGCCCTCCAGGACTGGAGTTAAACCTGCAGACACTGCGGCCCTCCAGGACTGGAGTTAAACCTGCAGACACTGCGGCCCTCCAGGACTGGAGTTAAACCTGCAGACATTGCGGCCCTCCAGGACTGGAGTTAAACCTGCAGACACTGCGGCCCTCCAGGACTGGAGTTAAACCTGCAGACACTGCAGCCCTCCAGGACTGGAGTTAAACCTGCAGACACTGCGGCCCTCCAGGACTGGAGTTAAACCTGCAGACACTGTGGCCCTCCAGGACTGGAGTTAGACCTGCAGACATTGCGGCCCTCCAGGACTGGAGTTAAACCTGCAGACACTGTGGCCCTCCAGGACTGGAGTTAAACCTGCAGGCACTGCAGCCCTCCAGGACTGGAGTTAAACCTGCAGACACTGTGGCCCTCCAGGACTGGAGTTAGACCTGCAGACACTGTGGCCCTCCAGGACTGGAGTTATACCTGCAGACACTGCGGCCCTCCAGGACTGGAGAGTGACACATCTGCCGTCGGCCTCCCGAGGGGCTTGTGGCAAACACTCTCCCAGACTTGAGGGACATTTATGATTGAACCGGCAGTGAAAGGAAATGAAGTCTGTGCTCATAATTGAGGCAGTGATGCTCTCTTAAGCACTTATTTTCGGCCCAGAGTTCCAAAGGTGGAGGTCATCTGAGCAACCTCACCCTGGTCACTCATGAGCGACCAGGTCAGAGCCCTCGCAGGGGAAAGAGCCCGAGGCGCTAACTCCAGGGAGCGCCCGAAGGGTCAGTCTGAGGAGTGACCACTGACCCAACCTCACACACACCAACAACAACAAAAACTTTCTTTCAGGTCCTTCTCCCTCAATAGCTCTTTTAGCAGAGCTCTGACACATCAACATGACAATGTGACAAAGCCCTGGCCTTTGAGCGAAGGCCCTCCCTGTGTTAACCATTTTCACCCCCAAAGGGATATTGGGAGGGGGAGCGCTGTGAAAGGAGCAGGAAACTGCTGTGAAAAAGTGGGGTTAGTTACTCAGGAAAAAAAACAAAAACTTTGGATTAACTGGGATTAACTCAAAGCGTGGAAGGCTCAGACCATTTGCGAGAAGACGCTGTCGAGTTTTGGAAAAGTTATGATTCTTTCTGCCTCCACATCTAAACGCCTTTGTGTGTTTTATCATTGTATTAACTGGGCCAGCTGCATGAGAGATTTCTATCTTTCTTGAGCACTCTAAAAATGTCATGTATAAATGTCATACTCAGAGCTGAGTGAATCAATGTAAGAGGCAGAACTGTGAATCTGAGAATGCACTAGACTTCAGGTGAGTCAAAAGAGAGGATGACTTTTTCTCAGGTTCACCTCTATGCAGGTTTATATTGGTTGATGACGCAGCTGCTCACAGTTGACTTTTTATTACTTTTATGTTTGATGTGAATACTTCTGTTGATACACTTTGAAAGAGAGGGGGGTTCTATCCAGATGGATTTGTCTTTTTCTTATAGCACTCCCTGTTAAATTGAAGTTTTTGCATCTCCATTTTGGAAACTTTTGAGTTTGTTTGAGGAACAGACAGTGTGAAAAATAAAATAAAGTTTATTCAAAAGACAATGTTGGAAAGCCTTCATTTACGCAATTTTATAGACAGCTCTCAAATCCAAAAAACAGGACTCACAGCTGGGACTCAAACACCCAGTCAAAGGACTCACAGCTAGGACTCAAACACCGTCACAGGACTCACAGTTGGGACTCAAACACTCAGTCACAGGACTCACAGCTGAGACTCCAACACCCAGTCACAGGATTCACAGCTGGGACTCAAACACTCAGTCACAGGACTCACAGTTGGGACTCAAAGACTCAGTCACAGGACTCACAGCTGAGACTCCAACACCCAGTCACAGGACTCACAGCTGGGACTCAAACACCCAGCCACAGGACTCACAGTTAGGACTCAAACACTCAGTCACAGGACTCACAGCTCACAGGCACCGATGAGCAGATGTCTTTGCTGTGTGGGTGCAGTCTCGTACCTTTAATTGAACAGCATAAGGTCCAGTATTTCATGGCTTGATACTGCAAAACCACGCATTTGAAAGATGATCAAATGGTCCAATCCATCATGTGTTTACTGACATCTGTGATCTGCTTGTGTCCATCTGGATCTGCGGTTCCTCAGATGTTCACCCTGTTCCAGACTGTCAGATTCACACCTCCAGCGAAGTGTGGAGTTGTATTTCAAAGCTGATTAGCTTCCTTTTTTGATACACCTGTAAGCACATAAAAACTTCTTTTTTGTTTTGTGTCATACAATCACAGGACCATCACTGGCACAGGATCCACACAACAGCTCTACTGAGAAATAGGACTCAAGGTGCTTGCATGTGCTTTCAAACTTGACAGACAAATAAAATGTGTTTGAGGGCGCTGCAATTACTTTAGTGCCAATGAGACAGGGGAAGGGAAAAGGGTGCAGAGGAAATAGGTTTAGAAACTGCGAATGAGACGCTTGAGAGGCGCGAGACAGTGCTTTCATGCAGTGCCAAAGTGAGCCCCCTTTGGCTTTGCAAACATTCACGTATCACTCAAGCCTTTCCCCAAAACACCTTTTCAAAGGGAAGGAGGGAGCACTGCCACACAACAAGTACAAATATAAATGTGCAACAGCTTCCCAAAACTCAGTCATACATGACAGGAAGCCCAGACAGACACGTCTCCATAAATAAACTTAATCATGACAGAGTTTCAGATACCACTAGCTATGAGACGGACTTGGGGTATGTTTGTTTCTCTAAAATTAGAAATCTCTTTTGGATTAATCTGAAAGCTGTTTCATGGACATGTTGCAGGGCACTGCCAGGGACTGTATTTTCTATATTAAAAGTCCTTTTCCCGTACTATTTCTGCTAAGGTCATTATGTGTTTAAAATAGCCATGACCCTTATCTAGCACAGTATTTTTAGCCCAGAGGGTGAATTATTACAAAACTCTGGATATGGCTTCATTTTTCTGAAGTAGACATGTGCTAGATCATAGACTATTTTGCCATTGTGTCAATGTCAAGCCTCCTGGAGTAGGGGTTCAGCCGCTGAATCACACCCCAACAGAACGCAGAATTCTCCGGGTCTGTTTGTTGTTTTAGATGTAGCCCTCAAAAATGATCAAAAAGTTCTCGATACCAAAAACTTGCTAAAATGCACTTTTCCCATAGAGGAACTACACCAGCTTTAAATTTTATAGAGTACGAACAGATGTATTTTGGGTAAATGATACAAATTAAATTAATGACTTCTACCTGCTCATCGACAATATAGCATTTTATTTATATGTTTATATAAATGTCAGTGAAGATTAAATCATCATAGAGCTTGTAAATCTGACCACGGCAGGCTAACGGATCACTTCATATTTAAAACATTCTGTTGCTTGACTGTGGACATCTTTACCTTTACGTATCTCCAAGTCAAGTAGTTTTAGTATAAATGCGTTTATGTTATATTACACGGGCTAGCTAACGTTGCCAATTGAAGTTGTATTGTAATCTTCATGAATGCGTATCTCGTCACAAGTACAGTAGCCTACTACACAATTCTCCAGTTGTCCGCGAAATCCCGAAGACTACCGAAGAGGCCCGAATGGAAAGCACTTAAACTCCTCAGCATTGTCCACATTTATCCGCGAAAACCCGAAGACCGTCGGAAAGCTACGAACGCATAGCATGCTGGGAAAAGGGAAAGAGTCGCCATCTTACTTGAAAGAAGGGGTTAGCTAGCTAGCTAGGTTAGCGGCTTGCAATAATAAAGGCGTTTTTTTGCAAGAATACACCAAAATAATCGCTGTCTGTTAGTGTTATATGATGAGATAGGCGTAGCAATTGGTGGGGGCATTTGCAGGCTAAAACAGGCATTCTTTGCGGTTCAAACATAGCAAGCGTAAGGTTTGAAAAAGCGGTCATGGGCCGTTCAAGGAGTCGCAGCTCTTCCCGCTCCAAACACTCGAAAAGCAGCAAACACAGTAAGAAAAGGAGCCGCTCCCGGTCGCGGTCTAGAGATAAGGAAAGGTCCAAAAAGAGATCCAAATCTAGAGAAGCAAAGAGGAACCGGCGCCGGGAATCACGCTCTCGCTCACGCTCAACCACCGCGTCCTCCCGCAGAGACCGGGAGAGGGACCGGGATAGAGCCACCTCGCCCCCTGAAAGGATTGACATCTTCGGTAGGACGCTGAGCAAAAGGAGCGCCCTGGACGAAAAACAGAAGAAGGAAGAAGAGGAGAAAAAGGCCGAACTGGAGAGACAGAGGAAGATGTAAGTTTAGCTAACTGTATACCATTGATAGGGACCAGCAGGTAACAAGCATGCTAGCTTAATGTTAACATGAGCTAGCTAGCGTCGGGACTGTTATCTTCTGCAGTGGGAAAGCGATTGATTCTGATCGAGTCTGATTCGATTGAGTGTTGTGATATAACATTTTAATGTGAAAGTTGTGGAGATTGTCCACCTGTGTTCTCTTATAGGCATCTTGCAACGTACATACCAGTGCATGGTTCATGCATAATCTGTATAACATTACCACTAGCCTTAGCTAGCAGGTGGAGTGCAAGGCCCGAGCACTACTGAAACCAGTCATTTAAACAGCCAGTCAGTGGTACAAACTAAAAGATCACTGAACCAGTTTCTAAAGTTAGTTGACTCATCGAAGAACACACGCCTATCAAATTGAATTGGTCATCGTCGATGGAGTGAAAATACGAATTGTTCTGGATTCTATTCGCAGTATCGGACTTGCCAAATAACCTAGGCTACCTGTAAACATCGTTTATCCAGCTAGTTTAACTGATACGACCTCGCCATTTAACCAAATTCACCTTGTATCTAGCTTACTGTTATTATTGACATGTGTACTAGCTAGATTATGCATACACTAGATATAGTTATCAAGTTTATCACATCTTGAAATAGAAAAAGAACACACACTGAAATGTAACAAGAAGTACTTGTAATAATTTGGAAACATCGCTGGTGACTGCAACAATGTGTTTTTGAGGATAAACACTGTTTCAACTAATGTGAATACCTCCACCAGTGCTAACGTGTGAGTGGATGTTGTAAGGGGGAAATAAGGCTTATTTAAGAGCAGTGACAGGAACACGAGGAGCTGCAGGGAAATCCCAGCCAGGGAGCAGCATGCTTTGGCGGGGACCGAGGGAAACCTCATCCCACTGGTGTCGGTGCGCTTTGGCCTGGAGGTCCTTATGCCCAGCCCGCCAGTCAGGGCAGCAGGTATCTCTGGCCAGGCTTAAGTTACCTGGCTGTGTAAGAGGCACCTGGCATTGCTTCAGTGGCACCCCCCCGAAACCACAGTAACGGGTACCGGTGCTTCCATGTTTGCCTGTGTGACGCTGGCTGGCTGTTTTGGTCTGTGCGCCAGCAGTTACTGTGTAGTTCTGTTGCAGGTACATGTCTGGCTGCCTGGGAATTCGCTTCTGGGAACTGAGCCTGATAAATCTGCCTGTGTACGAGGTCTATATGGAACGTCTCTGCTGGCGTTGTGTACGCTGTTCGTTATGCTCAGGCTTCCCATGATCCTTGAAAATCCTTGAAAAAATTTGCATCCTGGAAATACATGCAAAATGGTCGAATACTCCCCTGTCCGTAACGACTGTGAAAGTAAAAGAAACTGAACCCATCTTTCTTACTAACCCACAACCTTGATATCAGTTACTAATGCAGTCCTGTGATATCACTGTGCTGCTTGTGTCACGTATTGGGACACATAATGGTTTGCACATCTGTACCACAATCAGAAGTCACTTCACACTGTAGAACTTTGCTGACACAAAACATTTTGCCAGTAACATGCCACAGAGTTTATGTGCGCCTGGGAAAAACGTGTGTGATATTGAAGAGCAGCGCAGAGCTAGAGAGAGCAGTGCATTACCTGATGGAGAGTAAGATCCTACCTGTGAGTTTGTGGGACAGCTTACCTCCTGCCTCTCTGGAGGAGGACAGCGTGCTCTCTGGCTGTCCCTTTGCCTGCTGCTGCAGCAGATGTTGAGCGTGTAATTGCGTTGGTGTGGATGTGACAGAGCTGTGGTGCAGTGTCCATGGTGACCCTGTGGTGTATCGCTGGCTTTCAGCAGAGGGCCAGTGACATGTTGCTGCTGGTTGGAGTTAAGCTGGTGCTCCTGGGGAGATTCAACTTTGACCTTTGTGTGTCAGGATTTTTAGGATAGAGAAGTAAAGTGAGAGAGGGCATGACAGTTTATGCTCATGGGATGATTGGCACCTGGGGCGTTTTGGTTTTTGCGACTTTGCGGCCCTCCGAAGCATACCAGAGTCATGTTCCGCCCGTCATTGTGCCTGCACTTCAAACAGATGGCCTCACAAAGGAGACTCACAACAGATAAAAAACCCGAGGGTTTTAAGTTCTCTGTGACTAAAAGTGGAAATTAAATAAAAAAGGGTGACTTGTTTTTCTTAGCCAAAAGGGAAATGGTGGGGGCTGCTTGTTTGGCGGGCAGCTGTAACAGTTTAAACCTGTTTGAGAGTAAACAATGCGCCCTGCATTATCCTGGGGCCCCTGGGGCATGAGGCTGGGGAGGGCGGGGGGGGGGGGGGGGGGGGCTTATGCCCTCTCCTTCATCACATCAGCCTCCCTCCTCTCTGGGGCCCGGGGGCCGTGAGGAGGGAGCAGGTCACCTGGAAGTGTAAGTGTGTAGTATTTCTGCTCACCGTGTTTGTGTGGTGAGGCACTTAGCCATGATCCTGCCCTGGTCGCAGAACTTAGCATCTTATTGCTCTTACATTAACTGCTCCACATTACAGACGTAGGTTGTGTTGTGAGTAAAGGCTAAAATGTTGGTTATTTTGTCTGTTTCATGTATTTTAACCTCCCCCCCCCTCCCCCCAAAGCCGACAGCAGGAGATCGAGGAGAAGCTGATTGAGGAGGAGACGGCTCGGCGGGTGGAGGAGCTGGTGGCCAAACGGGTGGAGGAGGAGCTGGAGAAGCGTAAGGATGAGATTGAGCGGGAGGTGCTGCGCCGGGTGGAGGAGGCCAAGCGCATCATGGAGCGGCAGCTGCTGGAGGAGCTGGAACGGCAGCGGCAGGCCGAGCTCGCCGCGCAGAAAGCCCGAGAGGTAACGCTCGGTCGTTGGGAATGCAGGCACCCACCACCTCCCACCCTGGGGGAACTCCATGGCAAAACTTTTACATGGGATCGGCCAATAAGGGGGAGGGGGCAGGGCTAGCGAAAGGGGTGCTTGTGCATTCATGATCACATCAGCTTAGCATTAGTGCTACTAAGTTAGCATTAGCATCGCTATAGCATGAGCACGTAAACAGTAGCCCTGTGCCATCTGCTCACTGGTGTAAACAGCAGTGTAGGCAGGTGTAATTTGGCGGTGCTGATTGCGTTATTGGGGGGAGGGGTACTCTCAGCTCTGTCTGACCCAGGTGGGTCTGATTTAATCACTAGAGAGCGGTCAGGGAGCGCCAGCAGGTTTCAGAGACAGGTGTACATAGGTTGAAGGAGGTTAGAATTTGGTTGGCTCTGTATAAAGCCCTCAGCAGGTGAGAGCGTACACTGTGACCCCCCCCCTGCCCATGTGTCTGCAGCAGTCACAGAAAGGGGGGGGGGGCACTGTGAGAATCCGCAGGTGTGAGTTTGGCCGGGTGGCAAAGGAGAGCTCTGTTAGCGCTGTGCTCTTTATAGCAGACGGTTTTAGCTGTTGGTGTGCTCAGTGTTTAGCTGCTGTTAGCTCCTGTGTGCACACCACTCTGGGG